>RBNI01002215.1:0-19264 GCA_003990745.1 Jimgerdemannia flammicorona | reverse complement strand
TTTGCACCGAATCACGCTACCTAACATTATCAAACTCTACCATAGCAAAACGGCGAATATGTGAAGGACTACACTGGCAACCAGGTCGATTACTATCACGCTTACGAGAAGAATTGCGTCAAAAATAATGCCAAAGTGAACCGGTATACAGATTCAGGAGAAAATCGAGAAGGGTGCATCGCTGAATATTTAATCGGATAATTAAGGGCACCCTGTAAAATCCCTTGTAAAATCAATGGTGAAAATTAGACGTGCTGGGGTTGCGCTCTGCAGAAAATAAAATAAAAATTCTCCCTCAAAATGCAAGCCGCATATTCGTTGACCACACAGAGCGTCTTAAACGAGGATATGCAAGTTTTCCGTCAATATTAAAACCACTACCAAATCACATACTCAGGAAGTCATATGGGTCCCTTGGAAGCCTATCTTTTGACCCAGGTCTCAGCCCGCCACAAGTCCTCCTCGATATTGCAGGACTCAGGAAGTCATATGGGCTGCTTGGAGGTCTATCTTCATGCAGGTTACCCTTGTACCTTGGCACCCTAATGAGTATATATGCAGCGGTTGACGGAGTGGCGGAGTGGCGCAGTTGCCGGTCATGCAGAATATGGCCGGTGCCCTCTGGATCGAGAGACAGAACCACCATCATGAAAATCTGTACGGAGCACGGAACGACTCCTACTGGTAAGAATAACAGGTTTACATCTCCTTTGATGCCATGTGATTTTGAATGACAGGAATCGCTGGGAACCAAAAATTTGACACTGCAATTGCGCCACCAACGTCAGCTGCGACTACCAACGTCAGCTGCCACTACTCACATTATACGAAGCAGAAGGGTTTTCTTGGGTGGCGGTGTCCACATTTGTATCGTCGGTCGGCGAGGTAGCGAAACATGGCAGATATTTTGAGATGGCCTGACCTCCCATACATGCCGAAGGGGTATCCTGATCAAAATGGAGTAAACTTCACCGTTGCAATGCATTTGGATCGCTCATAAAAAGTTGTCCGAAACTTCTATGGCATACGTTGTTTCTAAACGACCTTTATATCGCGTCATCTTTGTGACAAACCACGTCGTTCCAGTCAAAGACAAATTCGCAATTTCTATCTTCTGGTAATATCCCCAGCCAGAAAAAAATGCGCCGTAATACACAACATCATACCAGCCAAATAGAACTAACATGGACAACACGCACAGCGATCTGACTTGGTGAACGCAGCAAACACTCAACGTAGATAAGTAGAGTATTCATAGAAACGACATACCCTTGTTACTCGTGTCCGGCAATCGCCTATTCTTAGATTAGCTCGTTCGCTCGCGCATTGGGAAACCCTCTGACACCATTCTTGACAACTGCGAGCAATGTCGTTTTTTTGCGCAGCTGAAGTTGAAAGTACCGGTATGTGCCTTTTCTGGGAGAGATCGGAAGCCGGGAAAAGGCAGAATCTTCATAGTTAAGGCATACATTCTATTATCTCGATCGAACGTGACCTCATCAGGTCTCGTGGCATTGGCCGCTCGGAATTATTGGGAGATCCGAACAAACGAAATAAGGCCCGGGTTCATGACACAGAATGGCGCGTCATGGCGCTATGAATTCAAACATGTTCGCTATGTCGTAAACCCGGATTAAAATACAATTAAACAGGATGGACCCACAAATATTTCGCACATTATGCACAATTGGTAGTCGTTCTCATTCACAATCCACAATGACCGTAATGCAGGAGAACGAATGACCTAAGAAGCACCCTGCCAAGAGTTTCTTTCTCCCTCATGTGCAATTGGTCGCCAAACGTGCAAGATAATCACATGTGGGTTTATTTTTTATTTCTTTTGGGGATTAAAGAAAGATAAGGGGTGCAGGGATCCCACGGACCAGCGATCACGTGACAACAGTCCACCGATCGATCGAAGCCTACACCTCGGTTAAAGGTCTTGCTTGACGTACAGGCCACAAATACTATTACAGTAGGCCGTCTTGGGCATCGTAATCCTGATTTTGAACACGATGTCGTGTAATTGTAATTACAAGTGACGCGTTCAGGCGTAGTATGTGCATCTTAACAAGATACGTCGCGACGTGCGATCCAGCTTCCCGCGTGAACCGATCCTGCAGAACACAAGATCGAACAGATGACCACATACAAGCCCCTCGGAGCTCCGACCGAAAGGTCGTTTGCTTTTGGCAAAACGGACTTCCACGCACACTTCATGTGGCACAGAAATTCTGTCAAGACTCGAAATTGAATCACGAGATGTAAACACAATGCAACCCACAAACACCGACAATACATTATGTGGAGCTCGCGGGTTGATTCAACCGCTCTACGTATCTTCACGTCCACACGTCACCCCACATTCATCACACGATGCAAATAGCCTGCCTAATCGAAACCCGCAAGGACGTGACACGGTCCACAATTAAAGAGGCCCGACCGCTCCCTCAGAACTTTTCAACAAATCCATCTGAATGCCATCCCGAACAAACTCGCTCAAAGAGGTCAAGCGCCTCACTAACCCGGGGGAAAAACCAAACAACATCTGGGGACGCGTCCTTCTACAACAGAAGGTCGAGTTTGTAAACCAGGATGAAATCCTCCATGAGAAGCTGGGACTTCTCGGGCTATCAGAGTTCAAAGATTACCTCGTCTGGTTTCCGTTCCACCGGTTCACGATGAACCCGCTGGGAAATGGCGGATATGCGGTCGTCCACAAGGGTGTGTTTGAACACAAGGTCGACGGTATGTCTTGGGAAGAGAGCTACGCCTTGAAGGAGTTCGACCAATTCATGATTGAGGAGGTAATAAAATGTTATATTTATTGTGTATATTGGCATTCTGGACTCTATCTTACTAACTTTCGGTTTGGTTGGAATGACCCACAGATCATTCTGAACATCCACATCTGCAAGAACACTCACATCAAACATTGGATCCCAACAGCTGGCATCCTCGGAATCTCTCAGAACCCTGACACCGGCAAATATCTGATGGTGTCAGCCTGTGGAGACCAGAGCCTCGACAGCATCCAATTCCCTATAAACACAAACTGGAGCAGCGTCCTCTACTGCTGGTGCTTGATCTCCTACCAGCTCCACGAAATCCACAAGATTGGCATCCTCCACCGGGATATCCACCCAGGGAACGTCGTCTTTTTTGGTGAGAACCCCGTCTTCATCGACTTCGGCCTCAGTACCCTCGGGACCCGTTCCCAGCCGAGAGAGGGAGTTTACGGCCGCTTCGGCTACATTCCCCCAGAGGTTTTCGAGGAACAGCCCTATACCTCCAGCTCCGAAGTCTACTGCCTTGGCACCCTCCTTTGGCAAATGGTCACCGGTGTACCCCCCAAAGGCACGGCTTTAGACATCCGCGAAGACGGTCTCCGCGAGGAGCCCGTCCCCGGCATGCCCAAACCCCTCGCCGACATCATCCGTGACTGCTGGCACATAATCCCGGCGCGCAGACCCACAATGGCCCAGGTCGTTGCACGGTGTGACAGGGCGTTCGAAGAAATGTGCCGCACACCCGTCGCAAGAGAGACACAACAGTTCGTCGCCGCGCGCAGAGAGAACCACTTAGAGGTGAAGGATATGAGCGACAGGTTCGAGCTCGTCGATGGAAGTTTCACCATAGAACTTGGGAGATGAAAAGCCGCAGCGCGCGAGGGCGTGCTTCTCATAATATTCGTTTTTTTCTTCTTTTTATATACTCCCTTCGTCCCGATTCGGGGATCTTCCTTTACATCTCACAACCACAACCTTACAGCTTGCGAGTTCCTCCCTATTTTCTGTGCCTTATGACATTCCTACTCCCGAACCGTGGCTCTACAACACCGAAGGCGGCGCAGGTGTTTCACCTCTGGCCTCATCCTCCCAATCGTACAACGATAAGTACCGTCGCGCGTCCTTCTTGTCGTCCATTCGTTCAAGACCTTACGAGCGTAATGTCGTCGTATCACTGGAACCTGCATCACTTGGTGGATGACAGGGACCAATGTAAATAATTAAATATTTGATTGTGCCACTCTTTGTCGTCTTCACTTTGAACTATTTTTCGGCCTTGGATTTCGACAAGAGGACATTTTTTATTTTTATTCGGCTTTTTTTTTTTTTAATTTTTTTTTTTTTAATTTTTTTATTTTTTCCTTCCTTCCTTCTTTCATTTTACCCTCTCTGTGCATTTTTCTTTTTCGTACTTGTAGATATTGTCAGTCATTCTGTACATAACCCTCCCCCCCCCTCCCCCCCCGCGGCGCCCTCGCCCCGCCTACACCTACACCTGAATTGTACATCTCGTTGCATTTACGACAGACTACGTATTTTTGTTTATAAAATTTGTTGTAGAGAGACACTTGGATTATACTCTTCATAGAGCCGACTAACCCTTTCCGCCATTTTCTGCTTCAAACAGCCGCTGTACAAACACCTTGCCCCTATTCATCTCTGCCTTTGTAAATCCACTTATTCATTTTTGTATTTAACTTTTGTCAATAAACTCGTAAATATATTGGTACTATGGCATAAGGAAAATACCATGACTATTCGGAATTGTATAAATGCTACTTGAGCATTCGTAAGGAAGCAAATCAGTATATACACTGGTATTATTGAAACACGATTTGAGCGAATACCAGAACCTCATCACCTGGAAGCATTCACAATCGTCTCCAACTGAACGCTTCGAAATCGTTTTTCTTCTAAGATTCTTGCTGGGTCGTTCGGAAAAGCTCGATTGTCTAACGTTCGGCGACAACGAAACGGGACTGTTTCTGACCGGCAGCGCTGGTATACTCTGCTTGTGTGAGTCGTTGGTTTGTTTAGGGTGTTGGGTTGGGGGTGGTTTCTCTCCTGTTGCTTCTGGATATCTCAAAATCACAAAATCCTTGCCATACCGATTTGCACTCCCTGGTCCTTTTTGTAGATTCAATTCAATTTTTCTATTTTTTTTCTTTTTTTCTTTTTATTTTTATTCAAACCAGTTGAAAACTTGTTCAATAATAAATATTTTCTGACTCTTGCCGCTCCCACGGTATGAAACACTCTGAAAATAGCTCAAAACTCAGTGTTTTCCATGGTTTTATGCTGGGTTTTTTTTACCCAAACCAGTTGAGTTATAAGCGTTCTTGTCTTCCCCTTCAAAGCATCGATAATCAGCCACATCAACTCCGGTGTCGCCCCTCGGACAACTCTAAGTGCAGACCTCCAGCCTTATTCTCGGATCAGGTCCCAGATGAGTTGTGCGGGACACTACCACCATACTGAAACACAACACAATTCTGAGTTCTCGTGCCAGCGAGATGCTCTCGGAAGTGAAACCTTCATTCTCCAACATAGCCCATTCCAGTGAAAACTCCAATTACTGACTCTACCCCTTGGAAGTGTACCCGTTTCCGTGAACACTCCAGCTGCTAAATATACCCCCCCCCCCCGGTTTTCTTTAGCTACAATACTGTCGGCAAACTGGAACCCCATCACACTATGTTCACATCACACGAATCACTCTATTTGATTAGAACATAACCCAAGACGATATAAAACATGAAGTAAACATCTTTCAGTTTTTCCTTAACAATTCCTTCCACCTTCTCGCAATCGAAGATAATTTACCCTGATGTACCTTAAAGATTACATAGCGGGATAATTGTTGAATAATTTGCATTCCTTGATCAATAATAATAATAATAATAATAATAATAAAATCAAAAATTCGCAAGTCAGGCACAACGTCTGACTCATCTATATTTTTGGGGCATGGTTTAATGAGGGAGACAAGCATGATGGCGGACAATGCCAGCGTTTGTCGGCGTCATGTGTACACAGAGTACCCATCAACAATAACAAAGGTAGCATGTGTCACCCTTTGTCGGTATGAAAAGCTCGCAGGCGCAATGTGGCCAATGAGAATAAGGCCGGGCCCTAGCTAAAAAAAAACTCCATTGGAAACAACAAGGAGTAGCGATGAGCGCCCCACTTTAGCCGTGGTATTCATCGCTAGCCTCAAGGCTCGTTTCATCTTTTAGTTTCATTCTTTTTCTCGTTTCAACCTTACGCAATGTCCACTCTACAACATTATACGCACCAGTGTAGTCGCTTTAAAGATTGAAACCAGCGTTCTGGGTATAAAATTAATTGCTTATCGCAGTCTCCATATGAGTGCAAAGCAATCCCATGCAAACTAAAACGCCCGCAACCATGGTTGCTGATAGTTTCAAGCTCCTTTAACAGATAGGTAAAAAATCCAACGTTCGCCTAATCCTCAAACTGTTCGAGGATTGCGTCGCTGCATTCAGCCGCGTCATCACCACAGTCCTTGACGACGACGTTAATGCGAAGGCCATTGGGGAAATTGACAATTACGAGGATTTTAAAGAGCTTCTAATGGCCACAGCACAGCATGCTGAAGCCGGTTGCCGCTATGTCGAAGACGTCCAGGAGCTGTTTAAGCTCGTGAAGCAAGACCATTCGACGGAAGAGGAGAAGAGGTTCGGGGACGGATTACAAGATCTGAGGAAAAAATGCAAAACAATTCTACAGAATATCATCAAACTTGGCAAATATTATGCAGCTCGAGAAGCGTGAGAAAGAGATTGAAAAAAGAAATCAGCCATATTCGCGACAAAATCGAGCGCCACAAAACCAAAGTAGATTGCTAGCGATTTTTCCTCGGGACAGCTGTGGTTCTCGGCATTATCACTGGCAAGGCTACCACTTCCGCAATCATAGCCGCCAATGCCGCCGCAAGTGCAGGGGGTTTCGGATTTTTTACAGGCGCTGCCGCCTGACTGGGATATCGGGCTTGTTGGCGCTGGACGTTGAAAAAATTGGCTACCGAGCTCCAAGATTTGGAGAAGAAGAATAGGTCATTGAGAGAGATTTACCAGGGTATTGACATGCTGAAGGCAGACCTACCAGAAGCTTCCAAAAACGTTCGTATTTCCCATAATTTTTGGAGAAATACGGTGGGATATCTCGAAACCATTGGTAGAAAGTATGAAGAAATCTCCAGGTTGGAAGAAATATCGGGCTGGGCTGTCAGCAAGGTACTCTCCAAGTGGAAAAAATGGAATTGATGTCAATTTTAGCTATTCATGCTTAGCCGATTACCTTCTTGTACAATATAAAGCTAACGTGTTATGTACTTGAAGAGCGAAACACATCAAACCCTCTTTCAATAAAACACACTTGTGACAATGCCCACGGGCATCCGGAAATTCTCTTCCTCACAACAGTCCAAGCCAAATCACTGGCACACAATCCCGAACGAATCTTTCACCACTTCACAGATCAAATTCGCAACCACCCCGTCTTGTGATACAACCGCACCCGACCAAGCCATTTGGGACGCCGCAGACGCCTTCAATCTGAGTTAATACAAGCATCACAATGGCTCCGATAGGATAGAGGAGCTCGCTGCCAAGACCCAATAAACCTATGCGGGATGATCGCGAGCGGCCTTGAGAACGGTGACTTCAAGATTACCTTGGTCACCCTGGGTACCCTACCGCATGACACCAGATTTTGCGACCAAGGTCTAGCGGCTCGATAAGCAATCAAAGAGAAATACTGTGATGTGCTGGGGATACTGAGACATAATGATACCGATCGATAGGTCCGATGGACGCAGTTTGAATGTGAAAAATCGGGGAATTCGATCGTAATGAACTTATAATAATACATATTGATCGTGCCTTTGAAATACGAGCGATTTTTCTCAAAACAGGAGTTAGCGTAGGATACACAAAGATAGTCTTTTTCCACAAATAGTAATGGTTTCTATCGGAAGTAAATCCTCCGTTGTGACACGAGTCACCACACTGCGAATCAATACTTCATACTAGCAAGCCATCACATATCATTGTCACTATGCTTTGGAGCAATATAAAAAAGATCTTAATTACATGCATACAATTTTTGAATTACTAAATAACTATTACATTTTATACATAGAGATATTCTATTAGAATATAAAATATATTTTGAGCATAAGAAAGTAAAATTCTAGAATATATTTAAGGGGGGAAAAAATATGAGAAGGTCATCGTAGTGGTAGCACCGAAGGGCCTACTGCCTCACGACGCCGGTGATTGGGGCGGACTCGGCCACTGGGGGCGTTTGAGATGCTTTTTCGTTTGAGACCCCGAGCTTGAAATGAAAGTCATGGCTGAAGGTACAGATCGTGGGTTCAAGACCATTCAGCATAAAGATCAGTATGCAAAATTCTAAAACGCGGGTGAATTGTGAACTGAATTGTGGGGAAGCTGGTTTTGGCGTATGTAATCGATTTAAAGAAATGCTTCGGTATCATAATAATATCTATCTTGTAGTGTCATAATAATTTGACCCCATTGTCTGGTGAGGCTTATCTGGGTGTGGATCCCGTGCTAGACAAATGAGCGCCGCATTTAGAAGTTTTTGAGGAGAAGTATCTCTTTTTTTTTTTTTTTTTTTTTTTTTTTTGTGGGACGAGGGAGTAGCACTTCCGCGGTCAGTCGGCGTTGGGGACGGTCCAAAATTGATATTTTTGATAGGTATGGCGCAGATGCTTGCATGAACGATTTTGCTATAAGGGCCAGGTCCAGCTCACTGATTGATAAACCCGGTAGCTTTGCATGAATTATGACATGTTGGAAGTTGACGCCGTATTGATATTGCTAAGCATACTATTCTCACAACTGTCTCCATTGAACTGTAGAAGATTAATGCTCCATAGGACCCGAGAGACTTTGCTTTGTTCTGGATTTCAAAATCAGCCAAAGTCACATGGTACCTCATGGACCATGATCACGTCAATTGTGCTTACATATTTGTCACGATCATAATAATGACTCATGAAGTCCTTTCAAGTATATAATTACGTTGTGACACTTTTCCAGGATACTGGTACCCGCGCCGGATTGATTTTTTTGCCAATACGACGACATAGAGATAAGACCATGATTATCGGAGCTAGATCGAAGGCTTCTGCTTGCGTTCAGGTTAAATTCTGTCGTCTGCGTTATCATGACCGTAGGAAATTGCTTTACAATTTTTGAACTTTCAAGCGGCACTAAAATGGAATCACTGAATGCTTGCGCGCGGACAAAAACAAAAAACCACTATAGGGAATACAAAGCGGTCGGATATTTTTGTTGGTCCCAGAGTTCCTCTGGGGGGTCAATCTCGCAATCGTAGTCCTTCCCGCACGGAGGCCATATGGTTGAGCGATTTTTTTGCCCTGAATCCTGGGTTGTCCGCCGCAGATCATCTGTCAAACTGTCATTTCCCACCTTTCCAAATATTGAAGCAAGATCGTTGTAACACGCACTACCGTTTCCTCCCACTTTGAAACGGCGCCTCAATATGTTGGATGTCTCGAAAAAGTGTCGTTAGTTATGCTCCAAGGAGTCAAGAAACTGAAACTAGTTCAGTGAATAAATCGTTCATCGAATATAATCGCATCAAGATATATCTATATCTAATATCTATGTTGCCGGGTGATTGGATTTGCAACCAACAGGAGCTGTTAATTACTGAATCGTACCAGATGGAATTTTACTGGTATCCGCTACAAGGTGAACCGAGACAGACTGGTGAACCGAGTTTATAAAATATATTGTTTCTTTCCAAGGTATTTTTTGACGCCTTTAACATTGTATACCAACGAGGCGTGGCCATTTTGGAATGTTATAGTGAAAGGATCTTTGAGCCCAAGGCGCCGAGATCCATAGGTTTGCTCAAATCGGGTCTTTTTGCATGATTGCTTGGTGTCGCCAGTACCTTTGGGCCATGGGGGTGACTTGCAGGTTTTTTTTTTAATAATATTAACACAAGTGGAGTGGGAAAGGCGGTTAACCATCATGGAGTGTGGGAGAAATTCTAAATATGGAAAGCGTGTATGCGTGTCCCGCTTATGACAAAGAAAAACAAAAAGTCCCAAATTAGGGGAAATGAAAACCGGTTACCTTTAAAGATTGGGGTGGTGACTTGCAGCATATGAAACCGATGTCTCAGGGGCCGACAGACTGGAGCCACAATGATTACCTAGTACTTTGCGCAGACGCCCAGTTTGGGACAGGTGTTTTCGCTTTTAGCGCGTGACGCTCAGAATGGCATTCACGTCGATCGAACCCACTCGGCGGCGATCCGGGCGTTGACAGCGGAAGCGGAGTTCAACGCCGGATCCCGATGATGCTTGACCATAAACGAGAGATCGCGGCCCCATCGATATATATAGATGCGTCCTGCGCACAGCACCCTGGGAAGCATGCCGGCAGCTGAATTTGGAAATAATGGACAGAAGAATCAACCGCTCCTGTCTTTTCGTCACTGGTTCTTTCCACGATCCACCAGAAGGGATCAGGGCAATCTCAACTGTCACAACCTTACAACTATGTGTACATTACTTATGTGTTAAAAACATGACTTTGCTCTTCGGAGAGGCGAACCCACATTGAAACAAAAAAATAAGATAAAAAAAGACTGCTAGTTGGCTGTGATTATGTTGACGTCGGGGACTGTATGCAGCGCGTCTGTGTTCAAGACTTTCGGTCTGCGGTTAGACATGCATCATAATAGAACTCCACGCGATCATTCTTTAAGTTTACGTACCTGACCAAAGTGCGGTGCACATTAGTAAGATAATCAGTCACTGCGTTGAGCGTCATTTCTAGCATATGAAACCGATATCTCAGGGCCGACAGACCGGGGCCACATATTCGTATTGATTGTGTGGTTCATCAGCTGTCATATCCCATCTAATGAATAACCTGGAACTTGCGCCGACGCCAACCCACGAGGCAAGCTGGATTTGGAATTCAGATTGCGAATACATATATACATAAACCGCTCCTGTCTTTCGTCACACGATCCACCAGAAGGGATTCGGGCAACCTCAACCTTGTTCCTGCTTTCTATATTTACACCTCTGCTCTCTTTCGTAAATAACTATGCTCTTGCCGTTTGTACACTACTTCAAAGCGCATATCGAATTGCAAATGATATTGTGCCATGTCTTCAAAGAAACAGCGGAAAATTGTGGCGAATAGCGTCGCGCTATCCATGAACGTCACGAGCCTGGTAAAGACAAGACGATGTATATGTTAGAAAGAACAACGCTTTTGTACACATATAATATATATATTGGGGGCGAATTTGTACATAGAAGTGTGGAATTATTTTGGCCACACAAAAACTTTCTCCAGAAAATGAATCGAAAAAAATAAATAAATAAACAAAGAAATTGTATAAATGAATGGTGCTATAGAAAGTTTGGATAATAATACATTGTCAACAGCGATCCGGGAAATTTGCTGGAGAAACTGGCGGAGCTGCTGCTGCATACATAAAGGGGTGCTGTGTCAGATAAGCCATGTTGCGATCACGGATATAGAGCTATCATAAGGGGCCTCTTGTGCATAGGTCGGTACCGGTGCGAATGTGCGAATGTGGTTGCAACACAAAGCATTAAGGCAAAATAGGTGACTTCGGCGCAAGTAGACGAATTTGGTTTTCTAACCGCTCCGTTCTCATCCAAACCCACTTGTGTTAATATTATTAAAAAAAATCGCCCGACATTGTAGCAAGTCACGCCCGTCCATGTGGGCACGTTAGACTCAAAGGTACTGGCAAACTATGTACGACTGAAGATATGGCGTGAAAACAAATCCCTCATAGGTACAAATTCTTGTTGGAAGATGGTCAAATGGGCTTGGCGTCTTTGGTTAACCTTCTGTCATGCGTCAACAAACCTTCCTAGAAGACCGATTTCGAAGTCAGCAGCAAATCACAGCTCATACCCCACACCAAGATATCTCATGGAAGGCCCCGATACTCCGATTTGATCCGAATTATTATGATCGGCCATGCCAATTGTGCTCACATATTTGCCAATTGATCCACGAGGTTCTCTAACGCATGTTTGGTGACACGTTTCCAAGATACTGGTCCTCGCATCGGATTGATTTTTCCCAATACAACGACCTACATAGAAATGATACCACGATTATCGGACCATATTAAGGTTTCTGCTCGCATTCAGGTTAAATGCTGTCGAAAAATCTCTCTTTACCAAGAGAGTGGAAAATAGCTCTACTTTTTGAGTGTATTTTGAACTTTCAAGCGGTATTAAAATGGAATCGCTGAATGGTTACCTTGCAATATTATGTAAAAACCTTTTTTTTTTTTTTTTTAATAAAAAAAAGAAAAAAAAGAAATAAAATAAATGATGATAATAATAACAAGGAAATCGGGCAAGATAGCATGCCGTTGAGTTGTGCGGTGTTTGGAACGCTGCGTCCGCGTCGTCAGGCCGCGTATGGAAAAAATATTGGAGGGCGAAGCGCGGCTTCCCAAATTGCCACCACTTGAGCGCGACGGAAATTCTTCGCATTAACCAGAAACTGAAATAAACAACCATTATAGAGAATACTAAGGGTGTCGGACAATTTTTTGGGGCTCCGGATTTTTTTTTTTTTTTTTTTTTCTGAATTCTAAGTCATTCCCCACGGTTCCAAATATTGAAGTAAGACCGTTGTAACTTTGCATGTTGATGTGCCCATATCCCGAGGGTTGATCCCAAAGCTTTCCCGTCAGATGCAATTGAATTTCAAGGTATTTAAATAGCCCACAATTATTCAAATCTCATGCCGCGCGTTCGAGTTTTGCATAGTGCTAATCAAATGCCTCAACCACTCACACACGTTTCTATTCCGACCCTGAACCATGTGGACCCTGAAAATTGGGTACAAGATCTCTTGGATTCTATACTGAATCGCCAAGAACCAATCCCAACACCGATGCGCACCCTCGGCCATGACTTTCATTTCGAGCTTGGCCTCTCAACCGAAGCACCATTCTTCGTCTTCGCCGACGTGCTCCCAGTGGCTGAGTCCGCCCAAATCACCGACGCGGAATACAACCACAGCTTGCCTCGTGACGACGACCTTCTTACCTTCTTTGAGACCGATGAGTGGGCCGAGCTCGAACGTCTCGTCAACAACCACGCCGACGTTAGCCAGTTCGATGACGAAGTTAGAAACATTGTCGAACGGTATCCGGACGTGCAACGCTTGCAGGTCATTATCGGAGAAAATGGTTTCGTGCTGCTTCTGTGGTTCCCTATCGATATTGTACAGATCAATGTCCTTGGGAATGTTGGCAGCTGGATTTAGAAAATAATGGGCGGAAGAATCAACGCCTGTCTTTTCGTCACTGGATCTTTCTACGATCTATCGGAAGGGATCCGGGCAACCTCAACTGCCCTAAGCTTATAGATACATTTATGCTATTCTTTGCTCCTGATTTATGTATTTATGCTTCTGCTCTCTTTTGTAAACAACTATGCTCTTGCTGTTTGTACATTACGTATGTATTAAAAAATGACTTAATTTTTTTTTTTTTTTTTAAAAATATGACTTTGCTCTTCAAAAAAATAATAATTGGTTTATGTCTAGTCGGACTTGCATTGGTCCGTCGTCGAGAGCTGTATGCGGTGCAGGCTTTCATTCCGGCTTCTACTTTGGGTTAGACATCTATTTCTTGGAGAGTGGTCAGTGTTATCGTACCGGTATGAGTGTGACATAATTAGAGCCATGTTTACTATTCTTGGACGGACTCAATTACAACTGGGCATCTCGCGTGTTGAAATTTTCATTTAACGCTTCGAAGAGGGTCATCTCTTCGGTCCTCGGATGTCCGGTAATGCTAGTATCCGATGGATGTACTCGCTTCCACATGTCCGTGGAGATATTAGGGAGGGGTGACAAGCTGTGACAGAGTTTTTTGTCATTCGCGCCGTGTCACTCCGCGGTAATACTCCTTTGTATGAGAAATCCTTCTAATTCGGTGCATGCACGCATCGTATTAGAACTTATATAATAACACCCCGCATGAGATTACCAGGAATATAATCAACCCCAACCCATTTTCATAAGAATACGCATTTATAAATTAATACATTCTACACATGGTGGCGGCCAATCCCACCACAGTCTAACCATCTATTGTGGCGCGTGATTTATATATCTTATTGCTTCAAGCACGGCTCAATGTGCCACATGTAGAAGTTGTTCTCCTGGTCTGGTAGTGGTTTATGTCGTTGTTCGCGTCGTTGGTCACGTGATAATTTGTTCAATATGTCGTCAAAGTTGATAATCGTTCAATTCGGTTTTCGGCGGCCGTTTCACGGATTCTTAAAGTTCTCATTCATTCTTTGGCAGTCTGTAGTAGTGGGGGTTCCTTAATCTTGTCCTCTTGATATTGTTATCATATTTGTAGTGGTTTCCATTTTATGTCAAGACTCAAACTCTCAGCTTTATGCTCAAGACAGTTGTATTGTTCACTAGACCTTCTGGTCTCTTAGAGTTTTTAATTGTCTTAACAAATGAGACTGAGGTTTATTCACTCTAGTTGCTAGGGTTATTTATACAAGTTGTGCTAAGCTATGGAGTGATGAATTTTACTGAGTCAGACTAACTAAAGAGAGATAAGAATAAAGTTATTACTAGTAATAATTCAATAGTAGTAAGTTAATAAGAACAAAGCTAATGCTAATGATAATGAGATTATTGTACTCACTATGTGAAAATAGTAAGGATAAAGCTAACTAAATAAGTATATATATTTTTTCTCATAAGCACTAGGTCTCTTTATTAACTAATCTATAATAAATATATGGTTCTTATTACACTAGTAACCCTAACCCAATTCCACTCCACCCTACTCTACTCTAACACTCTCCCCCCCCTCCACCCCTACTCTCTTAAAAACAATCAGATTGTTAACTATCTCAACTCACTCACTACTCTCATATATCCCTTCTACTAAATATCAATAGTAATCTCCTCAAGAACTCCACTCCCTCTACTAGTCTGACAGAATGTCTACCATCAATCTCTTCCACCTTGCTATCTTTTCTCCCAAAGCCATCTGTCTCCTATTCTTGAATACATATAGCCAGTATCCAGCCAATCCCATCTATACTATCAGTACTTACCTAATAGTAAGTCACTTATTACTGATACATTCTACCAACTATTCTCTCAAGTTATCCTATCTTTCTCTCTCTCTATCATCTTACTGCTATACTTCTGAATAACTTCCAACTATTGCTGGCCCAATTTATAAATAAACCTAGTAGATGATAGACCAGAAGATAATATATGGATCAAAGATACAATTCCCATTACTATCAGAGTTATTGCAGGACAAGACAGAGGATTCTCCATCTGTGTCAAAAGATATAAGTATTCTAAATATTTCTCTAATATTATTGGGACAAGGAATTTACCTGGTATAGCCTGCTCTATAGAAGTCACCAAGTATCTCACACTCACTCAGCCAATATTCAGATATCTGTATAATCTCTTTCTTCTGCCCTATATTATAATAACTCTTATACTTAAAACTTCCTCCTTCTACTAAGTATTTTGATTAAAAGTTCAATATGATATTTCTCTTTAAGATATATTACTATACTATCTAAAACTTCAGAGGAAGTCACTACTATATCTCAGTACTCTAAGACCAGACTCTAGTCTATCCTATGCCTTACCAATACCTGCTGACTATTAGTCTATTAGCTACAGATCTTAGTATACACTCTATACTAATATCAATATCAAAGTCTACTAGTAGTGAACTATTTAATAGAAGTCTGTCTCATCTCTATATTATAAGTTTCTATTATGTCTCTCTCTTATTACCATACTAATTCTATTGAAATTCTCATTATTATATATTTCAATAATATGATCTATATCATTCTTAAGCTATATTACTTAATATATAAAAATATAAGCAATCAATAAACAACACTGCTCTACTCCTTCACTTAAAGTTACAACAAAGATTATGAGTCCTGCTTAATAGCTAGAAAGAAACACCTCTCTAAGACTATATGCTACTCTATACCAAGATATTATAAGAGATAAATTAAGAAGTCAGTATAAGCATACTAGCCACAGCAGACATAGGTACTCCTGGAATAGATATAATGATGATCATAATCTCTATAGTAAGTATAAATACAGCCAAGAGGTCAATTCCTATCTTTGATAGTAAGAATTATATTATTTGGATATTCTATATAAATAATCTCTAAGAAGAATGTAGCTTAGTAGAGTATATAAAATTGCAGATATAGATTCAAGATTATAATACTACAAATGATCACTAAGTATTATGTGAGATTATATTCATATTGTCAAATTTACAAATAAAGTATATATATAAAGTATATAATAACTACTTATAAAGTATAGAAGACTCTATATAATTATCATATATAAGTATCTATATTAAATTGATTCTATCTGAAATCTCAGCTATTTAATCTATAAATAAAGTTTAAAGGAAGTATCTATAAATATGTCAATTGTATCAATAATCTGATAAATCAAGTGAATTCTCTAAGCATATTAGTAGAGTATATAAGTGATAAAGACAAGGTCCTGACCTTAATAAGATGCCTCTTAGAGGTATATAACATTATAGTAACAGCTATATGTGAAAGTAGTAAGCTTATAGACTATATTTATATAATGACAAGTCTTATCAACAAAGAGATACATCAAGAAAATAGTAATGACAATAATGAAAAAAAACATTCTATAGGTCATATAGATGAGACAAGAAGTACTAATAAGATTAAAAATACAAATTCAAGTTTGATAAAAACTACTATTACTACAGTAAGTATAGATATATACAGAATGACCACTATTGTAAAGATAAGAAGAACAATGAAAATAAGTATAGAGATTAGTGTTAGTAATATGGGAGTACAGAAAGAATCAAGGGACAGCAAAGGACAATATAATACAAATACTACTGAAACTAACAATAACTAAGATAGAGATATATTTTATATACAAGTAATATATACTGAATATCTGAAAAAGTTATCTATATTTATGACTAAGTTATATATTTTTGAGTCAGTAAATAGTAATGATATCAATAGTATGAGTAATATAAGTAAAGTATATATCAATATAGCCAACAATAATAATATATGACTTATAGATTCAGATGCTATATAATATATAATAGCTTACTGAAAATGGTTTTCTATATACAAGCTATTTAAGTATCTAATATTAATCAAATTAGATAATAATAAACTCAAGAAAGAGGAAATATCAGTATATATCTCTATGAGAATATTACAGAGCTCACTGGTATATTTCAGAATATATTATATACTTTGAAGATAGGTAAGAACCTCTTTTTAATCAGTAAAATAATAGTCTATAGTAATAAGAAATTCATATATATTCAATGAGAGCAATAGTATATAGTTTGAAGAATAATAAGAAGATTATAATAGTATTAAAACAAGACAATCTTTATATAATTAAAAATATGTCAAATAGTACAAAAGTCTCTCTCTATATATATAATAACTATGTCTGATATATCTAATATATAGCAAAATTATATAAAAAATAAAACAACTTAGTATTTATTCAAAGAATGGATAAAACATATGTCTAGTATACTTGATTTAATATATATAGATATATGTGGCCCAATATATACTACTTTTTATAATAAAAAGAGATATTTCATTATATTCATTAATGATTATATATATAAAACATATATGTACTTCTTAATAGTGAAAGTAAGATCTTAGAGAAATTCAAAGAGTTCAAAGTAATTATGAAGAATAAAATAGAATATAGAATATATACTATATACTCAGATAATAGATATAGATATATTAATAGTATATCTAAGTAGTATCTGAGAAAATACAATATACTATTAAATAATAGCTTTATATATACCCTAGTAGAACAGTATAGTCAAGTGATTTAACTATATAGCTATGGAGATAGTATATATAATAATCAATATAGCCAAACTGTTATATTCTTATTGGACTGAGATTATTAATATAATAGCATATATATATAATTAGTATATATCTTAAGTATTAAGTAAGAAATCTAGCAATAATAATAAGCATTTCAGAAATAATGATCCAACTCTTGAGAAATTATAGACTAGAGCTAAGTCCAATATATTGTATCTATATATATTTAGATATGACTTATATATTCTTAATAAAAGTAATACTAATTAGTATAAGTTCAAGCTGAAAGCTGATAAACATATATTTCTTGGATATTCTGATAAGGTATATTGACTCTGGTAGTGCTCTGAATGAGTCAATTCAAATCAAATCCAGATTTAATTTGTCACATGATGGTTTGATCTGAATCTCAAATCCAAAGTCATCTGAATCAACTTGGATTAATCCGAATCACTCTATCCAAATTACTCCATCCAAATTACTCATCTGAATTACCTTATCTGAACCACCCCATCCAAACCACTCAATCCAAATTACTCAATCCAAATCACTCAATCTGAATTACTCAATCCAAATCACTCAATCTAAATCCTCCAATTCAAATTCTCCAATTCAAATTCTCTAATTCAAATCCTTCAATCTGAATTCTCATCCAAATTCTTCAACTAAATCCTCCAATCTGAATCCTCCAATCTAAATTCTCCAATCTGAATCCTCTACATGACTCATATGCTAGATACATCTATATACAATATACATACATGCAAATACACATATAAACATATATACATGTATATACAAACACATGTTGACAGATTAGTCTTCAATAATTTATAGTACTGATGATACTTTAAGTCAAATATCCCTGATAGTTCCACACCTTCCATACAATCCTCACTCTGAAATCTGACAACATTATGCTAAGATGGGAGATGATGTTATTTGTAACTATTATAGGTAAAAAATTAAAAAAAAAAAAAAAAAATGTACCTATAATTAGTGCTCTGAACGGATGGAGTTGATCCGGATGAGATTCGAATCAGATTCGTCATATGATGGATTCGAATCAACTCGGATTGGTCTCATGATCTGATCCGGATTGATCCATCCAGATTGATCCATCCGGATTGATCCGGATTGGTCCATCCGGATTGGTCCATCCGGATTGGTCCATCCGGATTGGTCCATCCGGATTGGTCCATCCGGATTGGTCCATCCGGATTGGTCCATCCGGATTGAAATCTTTGGTGTCATCTCCCTTTCTTTTGTTCATTTCGCTCTTGTTTTTTTTTCCTGCCGCACTTTGGTGACATCACCCTTTCCTTTTGCTCCCTCTCTTTTCTTTTGTTCTTTTTCTTTGTTCTTTTTCTTTGTTCTTTTTCTTTGTTCTTTCCTGCCGCATCACGAGCAAACAAAACAGCAGCACTTAATTCGTACGTTGGTCCAGTCTACTCATTTTTCA
>RBNI01002214.1:0-19267 GCA_003990745.1 Jimgerdemannia flammicorona | reverse complement strand
GGGGAGGGGGTATTTATACTAGTGAGGGGCTATCTGGACTATGCTAAATATGGGTGTAGCACTAAGTGCCTTACTGAGTCGGAATGCAGTCACGTAGTACAAGTGTGATCTGACATGTCAAGAGATCGTCTGACTGCTGAGTCAGTTCACAGTCATGTCGTACAAGGCTAATCTAACTATACTATGACTGTTAATCTATTTATAGGTTTAGGTGCTGTCTGGGTAGTCTTCGATGACATCACCATCGATGACATCATCTCTGATGAAGTAGTCATCTAGGAAGAGTAGTTCGCAGATTACTTCTCCTTGTTCGCTGAGGTAATAATACATTGGGACTTCATCTCCATCCCACAGAATAGCATCATCTGTCTTGTATGCTAGATAAGGTGTTGGGGGGTGAAGAAGTGGTGCATTATCTTCATTTTCATTGGATTCGCTGTCTGTATACCTTCTGTAGGTTACAGTACTATGAGTCGTGGGGTTGTAGTATGCTGGCAGTTGGGGTTCATGTTGCTCGTACTCGGGTGGTGGAGTGGTTGGTTCGATCTCGAGGGTTGTCTGAAGGTACAGATTATGTTCTCCAGTCTCTTCATTGTAGTTGAAGTAATCGGGGGTGAATGCAGGTTGGTATTCGTACCAGTGGTCATTGTCCCAATAAGTCTCATACGTGGTTATGAACTGTTCTAAGTTCATTGGCAGAGTTGGTGGTGTGATCAGAGTTGGAAGAGATCCTTGGCTTGAGGTCATGTCGGCATCAGAGGGATCATTGTCTTCTGCTTCGTCTTTATCGAAGTTGATTATATCGTAGACATCTTTCATAGCATATCCAACTTGGGGCATTTGCAGGATGTGGTCATCAGGGTGTGGGAAGGTTTTGTCAGTAGTCTGAATATACTCGAGATACTTGTGGTTGAGTTCTTGTATCATGTCGTCGATTTGACCATAGGACAGGGTAGCAACCATTTCGCTGGTAGTAACTCGAAGGCGGGGAATAAAGGTGCTGTACTCATAAAAGAGTTCTTGGTGTTTGCGGGCAATGAGCTTCTGGTGTTGAGACATTTGGGTAATGTCTGTATCATAGTGGTGTTCAACCATATCTTCCAGGAGGCGGCCGATTTGGTAGTAGCTTGAGATTTGTCCAATCCAGTGGGCCTCGCTAAGCATGTTCAGGGCATTCCATCAGGCTTCTACAAAGTAGAGAGGTGCTTGGCTGTAGATATTTATGAGGGGCAGAGGGGGTGTGGCTCGGTTGACAATGGCATTCCAAATGTCAGCGCGGATGCGGTTGTAGATCTCGGTGGTCATGTTTGTGTGTTTGGAAGTTGTGGATATTATTTGTTTTGGTTCTCCATTTCAATGCGTCTCGGGGCTGGGTATATATGCATTTGTTCTGGATTGGTAAGATCCCGTTTGTGTGAATCTTGTATTCCATGACTTGGTATTGACTCAGCTTTGTATGCTGTGACTTCTGTTTGACTCAGCTTCGTGATCTTGCAGGTGATTTCCAGATTTGTTCAGAGGTCGCGTGTGATTTCTATGGCTTGGAGGTTGTGCGCTTACACCCCTCATAACCCCCTCCAGGCCAGGGCCTCTCCCCACCTGCTGCCAGTCAAATGCACTCAAGCCACTCTGCCCAGTACATATCTCAGATTATCTGTTAGTCACCATGTTACTAGTGTCTTTTCTCCAAAAACAATGTAGAAGTTGCTTTTCAAAGATTGTTCTTGAAATTTCTTTAGATGAACAGCTTGTGGGCTAGCTGAATTCCTTTCTTGAAGCAGGCTTCAGATGAGGGTAAGGTATAGTTCTTAGTTCATTTGGATGAATGAAAAGCAGCCTTCTCTTGTGGAGGCTCCTTTCCTTGAGTTCGTGAGATTCTTGACAGAGTATCAATGTTGGAATTCTTGACACCTTTCTTATAGATAATGGTGAACTAATATTCTTACAGAGATATGATCCATCTGACAAAGATTCCTGAAAGTTCTGATTTGTTGAATAACTATTATAGAGCTCAGTGGTCAGTAGGACTTCTTTTGCTCAAACCACTCGGAGCGAACTAAGCCACACAGGCATCTTTCAGTAAAAGACAACATGTTTTCAAGTTTTTATTTCAAACACACTGGTGTACATTATGTAGTGGGAGTCTACCTACAAGGCACAACAAGTTTCAAAGAAAACCGTTGAGTTTTGGTGACATGGCTAGTCAAGAATCATCTAGCTCTAAGCATCTGGAGAGGAGGAGGCCTGGTTTGGGCCTTTCCAAGAACTTTGCGGCTGCTGCAGGGGCTGGTGTGGCTGCTGGAAGGGCTGGTGGACAGGGGAGGACTGGTGGGCTTGAGGCCTGGTGTATGGTGGTTGGGAATAGGAGGACTGCAGCTAGGCCCATGGGGGCTGGACAAGGGGGGCATAGTGTTAACAGGGGGAGGGGTCAGGTGACAAGTCAGGTGATGGGTCAGATGGCTGGCAGGGGACAGGGGTCTGGTGGTGTGATGCTGGGGACTGGTTCTTCTGTGGCTGGGCAGGTGGCTGGGGAGAGGACTGCCAATGGCACAGCAGTGCCTAGCAGGATGACTACAGGGGTTTCAGGGATCAAAGGAAAGGTGACTCTGGTGGCGGGAACAGGCGAGTTGGTGGTGAGGTCTTTCTTCCACAAATCAGTGTCGACATGGGCAGTTTCAGCGAATTTTCTGTGATTGGTGATGTCAGCAAAGGAGGTGCTGCGACTGATGGGGGAGAAAGTGGCTGGGGCAGAGTCCCTGAAGTTTATCCCTTCAGCGGAGGCTGTAGAGATTAGATTTGTGGAGGAGGATGTGATGGTGAAGGCACTGGAGAAAGAGATGGTGGTCAAGGGTATCTGGATTGGAATAGCGAGGTGTCTGAGGTGGGATCCATGTGCTGTTCAGCTAGTGGTGGAAGGATTGCCAACATTGGGCAGACAGGAGACCAAGGAGATGGTGGTAGAGGTGCTGGGTGGATATGGTGAGATAGTGGACTTTGGGTTCATGTTTTGGGAGGGCATCAAGTTGAGGAATGGCAACTGCAAGGTAATTCTGTGACTGGAAGGCAAGGAGGCTACTGGTCTGGGCCATGACTGGCCTGAGGGGATCAGAATTGGGGGGCAAGAGTGCAAGGTGTGGAGGAGGAAGGGAGTGGAACCAGAGGAGAAAGAGTTGGTAATTGCTCTGGAGGAGAGGGAGGCTGCCAAGGAGCTGCAAAAGAGGAAGTGGGAGGAGTATGCCAAGGATTGGGTCTGGATTGAAGCTGATGGCAAGTGGAAGAGGTGGTGGAAGAGAAACTGGGAGCATCTGCAGGTGGCCATTCAAGGAACAGCAGTGGAAGAGGAGGCAAGAGTAGAAGCAGCCAAGAATCAGATGGAAGGAGTGGAGGCAGTAGAGGTGTCCTTTTCCCAGCTGGGTGGTATAGAGGACTTAGCACATGCGCTAGTGAGAGGAAAGTGAGCAGATAAGGAGGAGGTTGGTGGAGGAGGCTTTGAGGTAGATAATGAAGTAATGCCAGAGACTCAGGTAGAGGATACCCATATGGCTAGGGCGGCGAATGTTCATTGGGAGTGCCCTGAAGCTGGCGAGGTTATTCACTTAGAGAAAGTTGTGGAGGAGGATAAGCTGGTGGATGTGGCTTCTGATGTGTCTGCAGACAGAGAGCAATTGCAAGAGCTGAGCAGGACCCCCAGGCCATCAACTCCTGGGCCCCTGGTGATGACAGCAGAGAGCTGGTATCAGGCAGTACTCGAGGAGCTGGCAGAGGAAGACATTAAGGAAGTGGATGTGTTTCAGAGATCTCAGGAGGCTTGGGAGGGATTCCTCAATATAATGATGCAGAGGCCTAAGCTGGTGACAGCGATGGTGGCTGCCCTTCTGGATGATGAAGGATATGATGTTGATGAAAGCAGGATGGCCAACATCAGGAAGGTGGCAACAGAGAGAGTGAATCTATTCTGCAGCAGTACAAATGGTGATCGAATCTGGAGGGCAATTTGTGAGGACCAGCAAGAAATCATTAGAGGAAGGGCTAAGAAGGTGGTCATAGTTCCAGATGAGCTTTAAACAATTCCTTTAATGATGATGAACAACATACATATACTGTCGATCAATGTCAATAGATTGCAGAATAGTGTTAAAAGACGGCAGCTTTTCAGATGGCTTAAAGTCAGGAGGTATAATGTGGTGTTTCTTCTTTTTTTTTTTTTTTTTTTTTTTTTCACTTGAACTCCATTCCTTTATTAATACCCATCTATGATGTGGTGTTTCTTCAGGACATTTGGGCTTATGACGAGTCAGACTATGAGATGTGGAGTAAAGAATGGTATGGTGGAGTAGGTTGGAATAAGCAGGTGGGCATCCTGGTTGGTGTAGGCAAAGGGGAGCTGGTGGGAGTAGAGATCTATGGTGACCGATTGATCTGGGGAAGACTAAAGGGTGGGGCAGATGATGGGTTGACAGTGGGCTCGGTTTACCTCCCTGCAGTTGGCAGAGAGCGAAAGCAATGGGTTGAGAGATGGCAGGTGTGGGATGGTTGGGAGGTGGTTACTTTAGACATTCTGGGGGGGGACTTCAATATGGTGTATGATCATATGCTAGATAGGTCTGATGGTGGAGCAGGAGTTGTGGTATCCTCTGGACTTGCTCAATGGCTTCAGGTGGAGTATGACATGGGGCTGGTGGATGGTGTGTGACAATGACAGGGGGATAAGTTGGGACCTTTCACTTGGTGGCATTCAGCTGGAACGATATTTGTTGGGACAAGGATAGATTGGGTACTGGTGGCAGAGCACTGGGGCAATGTACTGGACACTGCTGAGGTGCACTGGTGCCCTTGGTCTGATCACTGGGGAGTGGAGGTTTGTGGTCAATTCCAGGCAGCAAGCAGTGGTAGAGGGTGCTGGCACCTCAATGTAGCCTTACTCAGGAGAAAGGAGAAGAGGGACAATTTTGTGACAGTTATAAGACAGGAAGTTCTGTGATGGCAGAATGAAGGGCAGGTGATAGCTAAGTGGTGGGGTAAATTCAAACACTTGGCTGGTGCCTACTGGCATGATGTGGGAGAAGTGGCAGGGAAGGAATAGAAGGACAAGGAAAGAAGAGTAGAGAAGGGGCTGAGATGGCAATTGAAGCTTTTGGAGAAGGGGAACTTATCTGGAGTGGTGTGCCACCAGTTGGCATTAGAGGTAGCAGAACTGCAGGCAGATTTAAGAGTATCAGAGACCAGGGTGGTGGATGGTCTGCTGGCCAGGCTGCGAGCTAGGTGGTTGGAAGAAGGAGAGAGGCCAATGAGATATCTATCTGGTGTTCTGAAGGCCAGAAGAGTATGACATAGCTGGGCCTCAGTACTGTATGAAGATGGCGTAGAGATCTCTGGGATTGCTGAGATATTAGGGGAGGTGTCCGGTCAATGGCAAACTCTTTGGCAGGATGGAGGGGAACAAGCTGAAGAGGCTGGACTTGGGGAGGTTGATGACAATATGGTGACTAATTGGCCAGTGGCAGCAGTTCCCGAGATAGGGGAGGTGGTCATGGGGGAGGTATTTCTAGATGAGGTGCTGGAAGTACTGAGGAAGACACAGACTGGTTCGTCTCCTAGGGAGGATGGGTTGCCCTGGGAATTCTGGAAGGAGTTCAAGGCCGAGTTTGGTGACTGGTTGGTAGAGATGGCCAATGCTGTTCTGAAGGAGGGTTGCTGGATTGGCAATGGGTCCTTGGGGCTAGTTTCTCTTCTTTATAAGGAGAAAGGAGATTGACAAGTGTGGTGCAATTGGCAACCTATCATGCTGCTAAATGTGGATAGAAAGTTGGTGTCAAAGATTCTAGCAGGGAGGATGCAGCAGTTTATTGGTGCACTA
The DNA here is from genome assembly GCA_003990745.1 of Jimgerdemannia flammicorona. Taxonomy (NCBI): domain Eukaryota; kingdom Fungi; phylum Mucoromycota; class Endogonomycetes; order Endogonales; family Endogonaceae; genus Jimgerdemannia; species Jimgerdemannia flammicorona. The sequence continues at coordinate 13,410 of RBNI01002214.1, read as the reverse complement.
GTTGGGGAAGAGCAGCGAGGATTTGTTAAGGGGAGGCAGATCAGAGATATATAGTACTGCTTGGATACAGAATGTTTTAGAGGGCTGTAGGAGCCGGTGGGTAGATGGACAGATGGTCTTTCTGGATCAAGAGAAGGCCTATGATAGGGTGCGGTGGAGTTACCTGGAGGCCGTTCTTAGGAGGGCAGGGTTTGGTGTAGTAGAGGTGGGGCAACTGATAGGCTTGGTACAGGGATGCTGAGCAGCAGTAATGATGAATGGATGGTGTGGACCAGAGTTTGCCTTGGGGAGAGGGGTACCACAGGGGGATCCTCTCTCCCACCTTCTCTATATACTTTCTCTAGAGCCTCTGCTGGTGTGGCTGAAGGGGCGACTCTCTGGACTGTGGATGGGAGATGTGGTCTGGCAGTTGGGCACCTTTGCAGATGATATGGTAGTCAGATTGGGTAGCCAGGAAGATGTAGCAGTACTGCAAGAAGGGGTAGGACAGTATGAGAGGCTGGCAGGGGCAAAGTTGAATTGAGGCAAGTGTGAGACAATGGAACTTAGTGCCGGTCTGGGGGGACATGGACAATTTGGACAATTGGTGGCTACAGAGAGTGCTGTTCATTATCTAGGCATCTGGTTCTCGGTATATGGGACAGTCCTGCCAAGGGAGTGGTGGAGTGGACTGATTCAGAAGTTGGAAGGTTCATTGACAAGTTGGTCAGGGAGGAGCTTCTCCTTGATTGGCAGGATAGTGGTCTTGAATGTGTATTGGCTGCCCAAACTGTGGTATCTGAGTTATCATCTGGACTTCCCAGGGTGGGTGGTGCAGCAGCTGAAGAAGATGGTAGAAGGGTGGATATGGCATGGAAGGCATCTGCAGATTGGATGGAAAACTTTGGTGATGAGGACTACTGATGGAGGCCTGGGGCTGGTGGATTTCAGGTGCCGACTGAAGGTACTTCGGGGTTGGTGGGGGCACCAGATGTTAGAACTTGGTGAGGAGGGTTGGGGCAGGCTGGCTATATACAATTGGGAGGTCCAGTTCTGCTCCCATGGTGAGGTCTGGAAGGATATGCGGGGCTTGATTCGGGTTGGAAGTATAGGTAGGCTGCAGTTTAAGGGGTTCTGGTGGGATATTGTAGAGGCCTGACTAGCCATGGGGTTGACAGGCCCAGAGATAGAGGTGGGTGGGAACCCTGAGCAAAGATGGTGGCAACTGAGAGAGCTGTGCATTGGTGGCCACAGTCTGAAGGAGTATTCTTTGAGCGAGGAGACAGAGTGGATAAGGTCTGGCCCTCTGGAGAGATAGCCACCTGGTTGGCAGAGGGCTGGTATTGGTGAGGACTGAGAGTGGGCTCGAATTTGGAATTGGGGAGACTCAGTATGCAAGATGGTGCCCCCTAAGTACTGGGTGGTTTGGTGGCAATTCTTAAGGAGTAATGTGATGCTGAGCTATCAGACTGGCTGGATGGAGGTTGATGGCTGTCGGAACTATGAGTGGTGTAATGAGGTGGATGGAGGGGTCTTTCAGATGCCAGAACATGTTCTGGGGGCCTGCCCAGGTGTGGAAGGGTTTTGGCAGAGTTTGGAAGGGTACTGGGGCCCAGAGAGGCATATGGCAGAGGATCTGACCAGCCTGGTGGTCAAGCGCTGGCTGGTTGGGGAAATTGGTGATGTATGGGGGGGCCTAGGCCAAGTTTTGGGGGTTTGGGTCCTGATGGCAGTACATTGGTAGTGGATCTTTGAACAGAACCCATGGATGGGGATTGGGGAGATGGTGGAGCAGTGGAGGTGGCTTGTCCAGGAGGTGGTTCAGGGGTAGTGGCATCAGGGGAGATGGCTTCAGCCAGGGGCTATAAAAAAGGTGCAAGAAATTGTACAGCAGAGTCAAGGGTACCTGGTGTTAGATGATAGTGAGGTATGATGGAAGGAAGGAGTTGACTGAAGGGTTCCACCTCTGTATAATTTATGGTGTTAGTAGTGGTTTGTGCTCTTTGTAATTGTATTAGATAGCTTATAATAAAGGAGTCCAAGAGACTATAAAAAAAAAAAAAACTCATTGGTCAGTATTGAGAGCAAATCTCTTTCTCAAGAAGTAGTATCTAAAGTAGTCTACAGCCTATACTACTGTAAGATATTCTAGCTTAGTAGCTCTATAGTTTTCTTATATTTCATTAGTGGCCTTACTAGCATATTCAATAACATGTTCTTTCTTCTAGTCAACTTGCTGAGATAGAATTAATCCAAGTCTAAGAACAGAGACATCAGTTGCTAGGATGAATGGTTTGTCAAAGTCTGGTCACACTAAGACAGGAGCTTCAGTGAGAGCCTTCTTGAGTAGATCAAAGGACTTCTGTTTTTCTTCCTTTTAGTAGAATGGTTAGTCTTTCTTGGAAATATCATATAGTGGGGCTGCCTTGTCTGAAAATCTTGGAATAAATTACTAATAGTATGATACCAATATAAGGAAGGATAGGGCTTCCTATGCTGAGATAGGAGTTAGATAATTCTTGACTTTTTCTACCTTATGTAGGTCAGCATAGGTTCTCTGAACTGAAACCACATATCTCAGATATTTGACTTAGTGTTTTTCAAAAAAACACTTCTTGGTATTGAGTCTGAGTTCTGAGTTTTAGATGATATCAAATACTTCATAGAGGTCTTACAAGTATTGTTCAAATATCTCAGAGTAGATAATTATATCATCTATATATACTAGCATATTTCTTTCAATAAGGTCCTGGTAGACATAGTTCATTATTAATCAGCTCCTTTCTCTGCTACCTTACTGGTCACAAGGTTTGATAGACAACCTTCCCAGTGGGACTCATAAGTGGAGGTCATGTAGGCAAAGGTTTCTATCTGGAGGCATGAGGGTCTGTCTGTGGGTATCCATTGGATGAGATTGAAAGAGGCTTCAAAGACTTATTAGGGAGGAGCTGGTAGAGAGGCTGGGAGATGGAGGAGGAAGTGCATATGGTGTGCTTCTAATAGGCTAATGAGATTGCAGATGAAATGGGCTAATTCGCTTTTTTTTTTTTTTTTTTTTTTTTTTTATAGTCACTTGGACTCCACCTTTATTACCGGTCTATGAATAAGTATACAACATCACCACCCACTACCCAATCCCCATAGGGGGGCTCCTCCCCACCTCCTCCCGAATGAAGATCACCCTATCACCCACCATACCAACTCTTCCCCCACTCTGTCTACAAATTTTCTCCACTAAGCGGTGTCTCCGACCACCTTGCAACCCCCAACCAAGCCACCAACCTGTTAAGGTGTCTTCCATCAGCCAGCGCCACCTCACCAACCGGTCCCCCAAGCCCTGCCTGCTTCCACCCTCAAAGACAAATAGCCAATGACTGGCCAGTCCTACCCAAATAGCCAATGCCCAGCCCAAAGTAATCCACTCCTTCCCTATCCCCCCTACCAATCTTTCCCTCAAGTCCTCCCACCTCCCTCATACCCCATCTCTCTGACGCCGTACCCCCAAGCATTCCCCAATCATGCACCAAAATTCCCCCAACACCTCACACTCTCCTAGCCAATGTTCAGGCGTCTGCACCCAACCCCCCTCCTGCCCTACATTATGGCACTCTTCACAGTCAAAGCACCCCCCTACGATGAGGTGCCCTGAGCAAAAGTTGAGCATCACATTTCTATGCAGCATGCGCCACCATATCACTCAGTACTTTGGCAGCATCCACTTTCTCACCGCAGCACTCCAAGTCCAGACACCATACCAGTTCCACTCTTCGCCGATTCTGACTCCTTGCCAACTGCTAGGCCACAGATCCTGGCCTGGTCCTCTTTGGCATTCCATTCCATCACCAATATTGAACTCAATTAAAGGAATACCACCCAGCAATACATGATCCCATCTCCACATCACCGGGCCCCAATCCTCCTCTCCTTCATTCCCCTGCCAACGAATTCCAATGCGGTGTGCCCCCTCTGCTATCCCCCACCAAAATCCCCTGTATCGCAGTCTCTTAGTATCCTGAAGTCCAACTAATGCGAGGAGGTCCCCAGTTACACCCCTTGGTGATGTCTGCCTCTCCCAGATTTTCTGTAGCAGAGGAACCCAACCACCTCCTCCCAGTTCAACTGCCCTCTTTAGCCACCATGCCCGCAAGCAGCGTAATCGTTTTGGGAAGTCAACTAGCCCCAGACCACCTCTTGCCACTAGAAGGGACAAGGTCTCCCAATCAATCTGACTCCACCTACCAGCCCAGATCCATCCCTTTGCTGACTTCACCAATCTCTTCACCACCCAGGCTGGGAAGTCCAGATGATAAGCCAGGTACCACAACTTTGGCAGCCAGTAGACATTCAAAATCGAGACCCATCCTGCCAGAGAAAAATGTCTATCCCCCCAACTCCGCAGGGCCTCTTCCCAGATTCCAATCCTCTGCTCCCACCATAGCCTGGGCAGCACTGACCCATAGACAGACAGATAGATGCCCAAGTACCGCACTGCCTCACCAGTGGGGACGATTGTTCCTATAACCTCCCCTCCCACCAAACCATTGCCAAGCACCATTGTTTCACACTTATGTATGCCAATTCAACTTCACTCCCGAGTGCTCCTCATACCACTCCACAGTCTTCTTGAGTTCATCAACGTCAGCAATCAAACCCAAACCAACCACCATGTCATCTGCGAAGGCCCCAACTTTCCATCCTATGCCAAAAACAGAGAGACCTTCTATCTTCCGCCTAAATCTATCCATAAGGGGTTCCAGAGAAAGAGCATACAAAATGGGGGACAGTGGGTCCCTCTGGGGCACCCCCCTGCCCAAGGGGAATGCTACCCCTCGATGACTATTGTACATGAGCGCAGCCCTACTCTCTTCCAGTAGGTTGACCATCGCTGACTGGAATTGGGATGGAACCCCCATCCTATCTAAAACTTTTGCCAGCCAGACTCTTCGCACCTGGTCATAAGCCTTCTCCTGGTCCAAGAAGACTAGTCACCCATCCAGTCCACAGGCTCTTGCCCCTTCAATAACTCCATATACCCAGGCAGTGCCATCCCTGATGAGCCGACCACCCACAAATCCCCTCTGCTCTATACCCACAACTTGCTGGGCCACCTTCTGTAATCTCGCCACCACCACTTTGGTCACCAACTTCCTGTCCATATCAAGCAACATTATCGGCCGCCAGTTCTTCCAATCCTCCTGCCTTCTCTTGTTTTTATATAGTAACATCACCAGCCCAAGGTCTTGCTCCCCCACCCACCTCTCAGTCTGGAGAATGGAGTTGCACAATGCTGTCATCTCTCCCATCACTCCTGGGACTCCAACCATTCACTTCCAAAAGTCCCAGGGCAGACCATCCTCTCCAGGTGCCATACCTGGCATTGTTGCGGCGAGAACCTGGTGGATCTCATCTTCCTGTACTGGCATCACCAGGTCATCTAGCCCCTTGACTTGTGGTGGGTGCCAATCCTCCAATGCTCAGTCAATAGTCACAGCATCTGCCCCACCCTCCTCTTCACTCTACAATCCACTCCATCTCTCCTTCAGCGAACCAAGAATGTCCTGTACTCCATGCACCAGTACACCTTTGGAATCCAGCACCCCTTCCCACCATTGCTGTACCCGTCTCACCCTAAGAGCCCTTGTAAGAAACTTGGAAGGCCTCTCTCCTTCCTCCAAATCCTGCCAGCGGAGACGTGCTGCCAAACCCTGTACCCTCGCCTCCTCTTCTTCCTGCAACACCTGTTGTAGCTCCCTGACCTCCATTTTCGCCCTCATTAACCTCCAATCATCTTCTCCCTCCCACATTTTTAACCTCGCCCACTCCTCCAGTAGCCTAGTTAATCTAGTAGAAGCCCAATGCACTCTATGCCTCCTCTGCTTCCCAGCCTCCTTGCCAGCCTCGCTCCAATAAATTTTGGCCATCTCCTTCAACCTCATCCACCGAACTCCCACAGAGACACCCTCCTGCTGCCAATTCTCCACCCTCTGCTGAATGTCTGTAGCCCACCCATCCCACCAGGTCTTGTCATCTAACAAAGAGGAATTGAGGTGCCAATGTCCAGGCCCATCCCCACTTCCCCCAAAGCACCCCTGTCCCAAAAGCCCCCAGTGGTCTGACCATGGACACCATTCTACCTCCAATGACTTCCAAACATCTAGGCCCCAGCAGCTGTCTGTCAGTATCCAGTTGATTCTTGTCCCCAGACCCCCTGCTCAATGTGTATAAACTCTCCTATTCCCCCAGCACTCCCTCCCAGTGTCTACCAGTGCACTTAGTCTCTCGACCTCCTCCCAAGCTGCTAGTCCTCCACTCCTGCTCTCAGCACCTCGTCCTCCATCCATTCTATCCAATAGTGTGTCCCAAACCATATTGAAGTCACCCCCAAGCATATCCACCCCAGCCTCTACGAAGTTCCCGCTCTCTAGTAAACCTGTCATCCAATCTACCTGCTCACCCTGTACCGCAGGACAGTAGCAGGAGCCAATGGTAACTGGCTCCCAACCTGCACGAATCCACTCTCCCTAGACTAGTCTCTCCCCCCAGCATCTCATATCCTGTATCTCCCCTCTACCTTTCCGAACCAAAATTCCAACCTTGCCCTTCCAAATTGCAGCACCTCCCCATTCCTTTGTCCACTCCTTCTTATCTAAATCATCCTCACACCTAACATCCTGCAGTAGGAAGAGATCGGCCTCCAATCTCTTCATCCAAGAAAAAATGTTTCTACATCGAGTAGCCCCCCGTAGCCCATTCACATTTAAAGAAAAAATGTTGGTTGTACTGTTCATAATGATATATGGTATTTTGTCAATCGATCTCTACTGCTCCATGCTCATCTCCTCCTGCGTCGTGTCCAGATTGTGTTCTGCAGCCACCTCCTCCTCTTCCCTCCTCTGAGCCTCCAATCCAGCCAGCAGTTCATTCATCTCATCATTGGCCTTCTCCTCAAACTCCTCCCGATATTCAATGCATGCCTCTTGCCAGAGCTGCAGTCCATGGCACTCATTCCAACAGTACTCAGCCCTCTCCCCCACAACGACTGCCATCTCTGCCTCCCTCTCCTTATCTACCTCATACCCTTCCTCTGCAAGGTATACCGCAAGAATTTCCGCCTTCAATGCCTTCGTCACTCCATCCCTCTGCAGTATTCCAGCCCAGTGCTCATCACTCATCACCCGCAAGTCCACCTCCCCCAACTCTTCTGCCGCCAGGTCATTCATCATCTGATGCATCCAAATCAAATTCCCCACCTCCTTCCCCCCTGGAGTCGCCGGCCTCCCTCCGTCCAATATAGTGGTGTCAGCCCCGACACTTGCAGCCTCATCCCATACCTCTGGGACATCCACCAGTTCCTCCTCACCAGTAGCCACCACCTGTCCACCATACACCACCTCTGGTACCCTGAATTGCACCCTCTGGGCCCCTCGCATCTGCACGTCCTCTACCACCCTGTTTCAGGAAGCTGGGCCATGCCTAATAAGGGGGGTAGGGGTAGGGGAGCTCTCCCAATCCTCCCCCCAAACCTCCAGTGTGCTATCAGCATATAGATCCTTACTAGTCTTCTCCCCATCCTCTCCTTCTGCCTTCTTGTCCTTCTCCTCTCCCTTGCCAGCCCAGATGCTCGCCCCGGCACCTCCGGTGCCCTTCCCCTCGCTTGCATTCCCCAGTGGCCTGTTGTCCAACTTGGCCAGCAACTCTTTCTGCCTCCTACGCCCCTAATCCCTTTCCCATTACTTCTTGTTCACTCGAATCCGCTTTCCATCCACCACCTCCAAGTGCGTTGCCTCCATGAAGGCTGCCCAGGCCTTCGCCCGCTTCTCCACAGCACCCTCCAACTCCTCTAGCGCTTCCAACAAATCCTCCTCCTCCTCCTCACTTCCCTTCACCCTCGTCACCTTACACAAAATCGCTCCCCAGACCATTGCCAAAGGCCAGTCCCTTGCCTTCCCAGTAGCTTCCTTCCCAGCCAGCCTAATCTGCACATCCACATCCCCAGTCCTGAGCATAGTCCCTTCCCAGACCCAAAATCCGACATCTACTACCTCTCCATATTCCGCCATAAAGTCCTTAACCCTCTTTCTCATCTCCATTGCTGTCACCATCGGCACTCCTTTTACCAGCAGTTGGACCACCCTAGGATCCCACTTCAGACAGCATGCCATCAGAACACACACCTCTCCAACCACCAATCCAACCTTCAATGCCTCCTCCAATAGAGCTGCCTCCTCAAAACCAACCTCCACTCCCTCCAGGCCCTTCAAAACTTCACGGACGCTGCCCCTGCCACCTGCTTAGCAATGAGCCCCAACACCATTTTCGCCGTCACTGCTAGGCCCCGGAAGCACAGTGTAACCGTGAATGCCGAGATCGATTTTTTGAGCAACAGGGCCACCGCCAGACCCATTACACCATTGGCCAAGTCCCCTTGTTGTCTAAGCCTTGGCTGCTCAGCCTCGCCATCAGCCATCACATCTGGATTTTTTTCCAGATTGACAGTCCCACCACCATCAATAGTCACACTCCCCCCAACCACTACTCCCCCAGCTCTACCACCCCCTCTTCCAAGGACTACCCCTGCACTGGCATCTTCTCCTTCTCAGTCTCCCTGCCCTTCCTCAGCCAGCCCTCCAGTCCTGACACCTGTTGTCTCCCCTTTACCATCTCCGCGAAGCTCGCCCTCCCAGATCCAAAGCCTCTGCCACCTCCTCCACCCCTTCCATGTCCACCGGCCAGCAGCCCCCTCATACCCCCCCCCAGGTCTGGACCCCGCCCCACCTGCTGCCAGTCGAAAGTGCTTGGGCCACCCTGCCCAGTATGCACCTCAGGTTGCTTGTCGGTCACCATATTGTTAGTCTCTTTTCACCAAAAATGATGTTGTAAGTGCTCTCCAAAGGTTGTGTAACCCGAATAGTACTGAAAAGAGATGGTGGTTATTGCAGCCTCCTTGCCTCCTCCTTCTTCACTATCAGCAAGTCCACAATCACCAGATGAACCACCTGGGGATCTCAGTGCATACACCTTGCCATTGGTACTGAAATCCCTCCAACTACCACACTCTTCTCCACCGCCTCTAGTAGCAAATTCTCCTCTTCAAACCCCACCTCGACTGCCTCCAGCTTCTTCAAAAACTTAACTGAGGCTGCACCCTTCACCTCACTCGCCAACAGCCCCAGCACCATCTTTGCAGTCAATACTAAGCCATAGAAGCACAATGTGATGGTGAATTCTGATCTTGATTTCTTGAGTAATGGGGCTGCCACTAGGCCCATTACACTATCTACCAGATCCCCAGGTCTTGCACCACTCCCCTGTCCAGGTCCCCCATCAGCCATCACATCTGGATTTTTTTCCAGATTGCCCATCATACTGCCATCAGCAGTCACTGCCCCAGCCACTACACCTCCAGCCCCACTACACTGTCCCCCCAGAGGGGAGGCCTCCTTGCTACTCATGGTAGTGGTCGCCTTCCCCAGTTCCAGCCAGCTATCCAGCCCAGTCACCTGCTTTCCCATCCTGACCTTATCTGCAAAGGTCATCCTCCCTCCCCCATGTGGCCTTGCACCTCCTCTGCCACCACCCCTGGCCCCGCATCCCCTCATCGAAGCACTCGGCATGCCAATACCAGCACCATGACCCCCCCCCACATGTTGCCAGTCAAAGGCACTGGGGCCCCCCTACCCAGTATGCTCACCAGAATGCATGTTGCTCACCATCTTGATAGTACCAATACTTGAATATGTTGTTGAAAAGTGTTGTCTGAGTCTTGTGTCACCTGAATGGTACTGTTCAAACTTGATATTCTTTTATCTCATTACATTTCTTAGTCTATTGATATTCAAAGAGAAGATTCTAGTTATACTATTTATAGTTAATAGTGTTTTTTGAAAGAAAGTGCCCACTCTACAATTCCATACTCATCTCATCACTCACAAGATCTAAGTTCCTCTCTACTGCAATCTTATCTACCTCTCTCTGCTGAGTATCCAGTGCTGTCAAGATCTCCTGATAGTCCACCCCATCCACAGCCTCCATCTCCAACCAGTATTCCTCATACACTACTCACTACTTTTCCAGCCCCTTCCTTGGTCTCTACATATATGCTGCATGATCATTTATAATTGTCCTAAGCACTGCCTCTCTGTCATCATCCACTTGATAGGCCTCAGTCTTCAGCAGTATCATTATGATATTATTGCAGATTTTCCTTAACACCTTCTCACCACATAGGATTTCACCTCAGTACCTCTTGCTTAGTACTCAAAAGTCCTCCCCCTCTAGCTCCTCTGTCACCATATTCTCTAGTACTTTCTACAGCTACTTCTCTTCATCTACAGTCTCCTCAACTTCCTTGGCCACTCCCTTCATCCTCTCTATCTGCCCTCTCTTGGCATTCTATCTCACTAACTTATCCCAATCCTTCTCTAGAACATTCTGCAGTTCTTCCTCACCAGTAGCCCCACCTGGCACTCTATACTGAGGGTGCTCTCTTATAACTATCTCTATATCTTCCAAGACCACACTCAAGTCAGTGCTACCTCCTGCTCTCTGGGATACTACCAGAGTCACTTCCTTCTCCTCTGCCCAGGTACTTGCTTGCAAACCTACATCTTCAGCTATTGTCTCCTCTGCTGTTCTCCCTTCCAACTTCACCAACAGCTCCTTCTGAATCCACCTCTCCTATATCTACTCCCAGACTGCCTAATCCAGCTGTACTCTCTTACTATTGATAATCTCTACAACTATCTTGGCCTCATACTTCTTTCAGGTCAATCTCCTCCTCTCCACTGCTCCAGCCAGGTCCTCCAATACCTCCAGCAAGTCCTCTTCTTCTTCTAGTATCCTTTTCACCTGTAATACCTTACACTCTACAGGGCCCCACTTTAGAACTGCCAGTTAGTCCCTTGCTTTCTTCATATTCTCTTTGCCTATCAGTCATACACTGATGTCCACATCTTCAATCTTGAACTCAGTGCCCTTTCAGACCCTAAACCCAACCACAATCTCTCTATACTCCTTGATGGCCTCCACAATTAACCCCCTGGCCATCTTCTTTGATATAGTAGGTATGTCCAGTACTGTCAACTATACCACTTGAGAATCTCAGCACAAGTACTATACTATGGGAATTGCTGCCCCCCCCCCCCCATCACTACTCTCTTCTCTATTACCTCTAATAATACCTCCTCCTACTCAAAGCTGATCTCTACTCCTTTCTGTCCCTTCAAAAACTTCACTGAGGTGGCCCCTTCATCTTCTGAACCAGAAGCTTCAGAATCATTCTTGCCATAACTACTAAGCTATAGAAGTGTAATGTAATAGTGAATTCAGACCTTGATTTCTTAAATAATAGAGCCACCACCAGTCCTACTATATCATCTACCAGGTCCCTGGGCCTTATGCCCACCCTCTGTCTAGATCTACTATCAACTATCATATCTGGATTTTTTTCCAGATTAGCAGTTTCCCCTCTATCAGCAGTCTCACTCTCCTCAGCCACTACTCTCCTAGCCCTATTACTCTTATCTCTATGGGCCACTCCCTCAGAACCTACAGCCTTCTCTGTTATCTTGTCTTTCCTCAGCCAGCCCTCCAGCCCAGTTGTTGTTATTGATTGACCTCCCTTCACCTTGTCAGCAAAGCTCATCCTCTTAGATTCTTGTCCACCAATACTGCCCCCTCCTCTTCCACATTCTCTCATCAGCAAGTCCCTCATACTTCCCCCTAAGCCATAGCTCTGCCCCATATACTGCCAGTCAAATATACTGGGGCCACTCTGCTCAGTATACATCTTGGAAAGCTTAATAGTTACTATATTGTTAATATCTTTTCACCAAAAATAATGTCTTGAGAGTTGCTTGAAGTTTATGTAATCTGAATATTACTAGAGAAAGGTTATGCAAGTATTTGGTTTTATATATTATATATTATATATTTTGTTTTTGAATTTTTTCTATTTTGTAAAATTCTACTAGGTTTGTAGTAGTACTCTATAAATCTAATCTGATTAATCCAAAACCCAACTCATAAAATAGCCAATCCAGAATTATATATAACCCATCTTTAATCTGACTCAGAAATATATATCACCCATCTTTAATCTGACTCAGAAATATACATCACTCATCTTTAATCCAACTCAGAATTAAATATCACCTAACTTAGAAATATATATCACCTGTCTTTAACCTGACCTAGAATTATATGTAATCTATCTTTAACTCAACTCAAGAAATATATATGACCTGATCTGAGAAATATATATGATCTGGAGTCAGATTAGCTGGAAGGTCTTGTCCTTACCAGTGGTGAGTGGGGAACTTGGGCTGGTGGACTTTCCTAAGAGGCTACACTGCTTGAGAGCATGGTGGCTGAAGAGAGTGGTGGAGTTGAGAGGGGGTGGTTGGGTCTCTCTAATGTAGAAAGTCTGGGAGATGAGGTCCTCTCCAAGGGGTTTGATGGGTGATCTTCTAGCACTCATGGGCCTTCAGAACACTGAACAATTATGATACAAAGGCTTCTGGTGGGGAGTGGCAGAGGGGGTGTACCGCATAGGAATTAGGTGGCAGGGAAATGAAGGAGAGGTGGCTTGGGACCCAATGATGTAGAGATAGGACCGAGTACTACTGGGTGGTATTCCCTTAATTGAGTTTGACATTAGTGATGAGATTGAATGCCAATAGGGACTAGGCCAGGACCTGTGGCCTACAAGTTGACAAGGAGTAGGAATTGGTGAGGAGTGGGACTGATATAGCATTTGGGCCTGGAGTGCTGAGGTGAGGAGGTGGCTGCTATCAAAGTACTGAGTGGTCTGGTGGCATGTGCTAAGGCAGAATGTCATGCTCAACTTCCACTTAGGTCACCTTATTGAGGGAGGTTGCTTTGATTGTGAAGAGTGTTTTAATGTAGGGCAGGAAGGGGGATATGTGCAGATGCCTGAACATTGACTAGGAGAGTGTGAGGTACTTAGTCCCTTTTGGCAGATCATTTGGGGGTAGTGTGTAGGGGAGCTGGCATGTGGGGGTGATGGGAGGATTTAAGGGATAGACTAGAGGAGAGAGTGGGGAAGGAATGGCTGACATTAGGCTGAACTTTGGCCATTTAGGTGAGACTGGCCAGTTACTGGTTATTTGTTTTTGAGGATGGGAGGAGACTTGGCTCAGAGGTCAAGCTGCTGAGGTAGCATAGCCTTATAGAAGACACCTTGACAGGCTGGTGGCTTGGTTGAGGGTTGCAGGGGGGGCAAAGGCATCATTTGGTAGAGAAAATCTGTAGGCAGAGTAGGGGGAGGGTTAGAGTTGTAGGTGAGAAAGTGGTCTTTATTCATGTAGATGGGGGGAATGGCACCCCTATGGGGATCAGGTAGTGGGAGGGTATCTTGTATACTTATTAATAGATGGGTAATAAATAGCAGAGTCCAAGTGACTATAAAAA
>RBNI01002213.1:0-19275 GCA_003990745.1 Jimgerdemannia flammicorona | reverse complement strand
ATCCTTCATGGCGTATCCAACTTGGGGCATTTGCAAGATGTGATCGTCGGGGTGTGGAAAGGTTCTGTCTGTGGTTTCAACGTACTCAAGATACTTGTGGTTGAGTTCTTGTATCATGTCGTCGATTTGGCCGTAGGACAGGGTAGCAACCATTTCACTGGTAGTAGCTCGGAGGCGGGGAATAAAGGTGCTGTACTCATAGAAGAGTTCTCGGTGTTTGCGGGCAATGAGCTTCTGGTGTTGAGACATCTGGATAATGTCTGTATCGTGGTGGTGTTCAACCATGTCTTCCAGGAGGCGGCCGATCTGGTAGTAGCTTGAGATTTGTCCAATCCGGTGGGCCTCGTTAAGCATGTTCAGGGCGTTCCATCGGGCTTCCACAAAGTAGAGGGGTGCTTGGCTGTAGATATTCATGAGGGGCAGAGGGGGTGTAGCTCGGTTGACAATGGCATTCCAAATGTCAGCGCGGATGCGGTTGTAGATCTTGGTGGTCATGTTTGTGTGTTTGGAAGTTGTGGATGTTATTTGTTTTGGTTCTCTGTTCGACGCGTCTTGGGGCTGGGTATATATGCATTTGTTCTGGATTGGTAAGATTCCGTTTGTGTGAATCTTGTGTTCCGTGACTTGGTATTGACTCAGCTTTGTGCACTGTGACTTCTGTTTGACTCAGCTTCGTGATCTTGCAGGTGATTTCCAGATTTGTTCAGAGATCGTGTGTGATTTCTGTGGCTTGGAGGTTGTGCGCTTACAACTATATAGGCCAAAACCCTCCCCCACCACCCACCAAGCACTGCCCCCCCATTAACCTAGACTAGCTATTGTCCAGCAGCTCGACCATGCTAGGTACAGCAGGGCTGATATTGGCCTATACCTCATTCTGCACACTATGCTCTCCCTACCACCAGAGGAAACCCAACTATATGCCAATGACCGAAAGCACATGCCTGAGAACCCAATGTATGTATAAGGCTATGCCTGAGCTGAATAGAATAGCCCCTGCCACCCCAAAGAGAATGATAGGCAAAGAAAAACCCTCATCAAAGCATAATATAGTGGGTAGGGCCTGGTTCTCCCAGTCAAGATGAGTAAAGGACTTATATGTGAGGTGAGAGGAAACTCCCAATACCCCACTACTCAAGCCTGTGGGCCTCAATCATATTGCCATGTCAGCTCCCAGTTCCAGTTAAGTATAGCCAAGATGCCTGAAATGGGTAGCCTCAGACCCCCTGACCTCCCCTGATAACTGGGGCCCAACCCTGCCAACTGCCAAAAGAAGCTGAGAGTGATACCTATCACCTAACTGTGCTATACCAATCAAAAGACCCCACTGAAGCAGTACCTGCCCCAGCCCCAATGACCATCCCCAGCCTGGTACTCTACTGGTTCACTGTAATCACCCTTCCTCCTATCTGTGATGGCCATCTTCCCTCCCATCCTGACAACATCCAAAAAACAGTCATCTATGCCAGAACCATGCTTGCAAGAAAGCTCGCCAAAGCCAGAGGGCCCCACCACAGGCACCAAGAATCTGCAGGTAACCTATACTGAGCACTTGATGCCCAAGGTCAGCTGACTTCCTATATAGCCTGAGACACACCAAGAAAACTCCTTGTTGGCGATGACAAAAGGAAGAAGGCACCGCACCAAAATGGATACACCTCAGACACAGCTGAAGGTACCAGAATCTGTGAAAAAGTAGAGGAAGCACCAATCTGACACTGATAAAGGGGTAACTCATCACCATTGCCCTCCTCCCACCCTGCCCCTGCAGGCACAGCAAACCAACCCAAGATAGAGGGGGTAATAATAGGGGAAAGGGGACTCAGAAGGTCACCTACCAAATCTTGTAACTGGTAAGGTAGCAGAGAAAGGAGCTGGACATTTGTCTTTCTCTTTCTATTTCCTACTTCTTTACTTTATATTATAGTATATAACATTTATTTGGATTAGTTTTCCTATTGTCTGTTTCACTCAAATATATATAATTTAATTTAGGGAGAGTGGTTGCATTCTAGCAAAATGGGGGGGTGGGGAGCAGAACTCTCTGTGAGATTGGGTGAGAGTGGGTTATTGTGTAATATTAGAGTATAGAATAGTTTAGTAATAAATGCAGAAGTCTGAGTGACTATAAATATATAATTTGATTTAAGATTACCTTATTTCCCTCTATCAATTCTGCTATAGTTTTTCTTTCTTATAGACATATTGCTAGTTATCATATATAAGTTCTTTACTCACCTCAACTGGGAGAACCAGGCCCTATCCACTATGATGTACTTTGATGAGGGTTTTTCTTTACCTATCATTCTCTTTGGGGTGATAGGGGCTATTCTATTCAGCTCATGTGTGGCCTTGTACATATATTGGGGTCTCAGGTATGTGCTTTCAGTCATTGGTATATGGCTGGGTTTCCCCTGGTAGTAGGGAGAGTATGGTATACAGAATGAGGTGCAGGCCAATATAGGCCCTGCTGCACCTGGTATAGTTGAGCTGCTGGACAATAGCTAGCCTAGGTTAATGGGGAGCAGTGCTTGATAGATGGTGAGAGAGGGTTTTGGTCTATATAGTCTAGGTTCCCTTCCAATAAAAATCTGCAGGATATTGAGTCCATTAAAAAAAAAAAAAAAAAAAAAAAAAAAAAAATAGGTATAGTTTATATAATATCTATAATGAGATGTCTTAGACTGGTCTCAATAACCTCCTAAATCTACTTTGACTTTATTTTGTAATCTAGATTTGTGTTTTTTCTTATCTTTCAGAGAGGTATCCTTATCATCATTCTTATCTATAATTTCTGTAATTCTTGACTCTAATAGCCTTATTGGTATATATATATAGGTTGTACTGACACTAATATAGGTACTGGATATATCTTTGTCATTAGTGTAGATATTACTGACTATATTATTAGATTGATTGAGATAGGAATTTCTATATAAACTTTCTACTTTTTGGTCTTATTGAACTAAATATCACAAGAGATACATAACTATATAGTACCTTTATAGATTTTATAATCTATATACTGCTCTGTTATATTTAAGATATATATACTTATCTACTTTAGGCTTGAATTTGTCTTTATTACTGCCTTTATCCAGAACATAAGCCTTACTTCTAAATATTTATGTATAAGTGTGAAATATCTAACTTAGCTCTACTCTATAATTTCTTAGGAGTAAGATTACCATCATTCCTAGATTGTTGATCATTTCTGGATTGATAATTGTCAGATCTGCTGAATTCACTAGAATTCTTGCTTAGAGCTTGAGAAATATAATAATTTTGGATATTGTGACAGTCAATCCGAATTAGTAATCTGAATCAGGGGGAATTAGACATTTGATCATGGTACCTGAATCCGATTCCCAGTATAGTATAGCCTTATAGTTAGCCAAGTCTCTGATTTAGACAATGTCGAAATATCTTGACACTTGCGAAATTGATGACCCAATATAGTATAGCATTTAGACAATGTCAAAAAGTCTCAACACTTACTAAATGACTCATAACTTAGCTGCACAACTCAGTAGCCATCACATAGCTAGCAAAACTTGTATAAATAACCCAGTATCTTAGAGTGAATAAACCTCAGATCAAAATAGTTCAAAGAAAAGAGAAAGTAAAGGAACTAGTAAGCCTGCGGGCAGATACACTTCGAAATCACCCACCTCTGCATACCAAGGACTCTGTGGAGTCAAAGAAGATCAAGAATTCAAGATACAGAAATCCGATGTACTTACAAGGTTAAGCATCCACTATGTTACAACTTGGTGCCTATTGGCTGGTGATTCAAGATGAATCCCTCACTTTCAAGCTGAATAACAAACAACCACTACCACAAGAACTCACACAACACAATCAGACAAAATGGACATGAGACCATCTGTATTTCATGGATATACTTTAGACGAATCAATTGTCACCTTCATAGATGATTTTGAGCAGTATGCTGCCATTAGGATCTTAACTGCAGGACAGCAAGTAGCCCTCATGCCCTACAGCCTACGAGGACCTGCAAGAGCAGTATTCACAGCCATAACCCATACAGGAAATGATGCCGATGCTATACTGAATACACAGAAGACCTGGCTCCGGAATACCTATTACATAGATGAGATCAAGCAAGCCCTGAAGGACCAGCTCAATACAACATATCAAGGAATGAGCAAGGACCCAAACACATTCTTCACAAGAACCTGATATCAGATAATCCTCATGGATTATGCTGATGCCATCTGAGACCAAGTAGCTGAAGCAACCTTCATGAAAGGAGTTCACCCAGAGATAGCCTTAGCCATCTGCTCATCACCAGTAGTCCTGGATCTGGCACAAAAGGTCACCTATGCTCAGCGATATTGGATAGCCAGACATCCACAAGACCATACAATGGAAAGAGTTACTGGTATTAGAATCGAAGCACCCAAGCCAACTAGTGTAATCCCTACCACTATGATCAATCAAAACACACCTCAGCCAAGAGCTACAGAACAACAGAGAAACAGCAATCCTATGGAAGAACTTGCCAAGCAGTTCGCCAAAATGACCACTCACCTAGGAGATGTGGTAAAAGAAATCAGAGGAAGAGATCACTGCCCAATTCAGAAGTTTGCCGCCACCTCAGACAAGAAGAAAGGTACCTGCTACAGCTGTGGAGAAGAAGGCCACTACTCATATGAATGTATGAGTGAAACCAAGCACAAGGCTCAGCCAAGTAATGCTACTACTAGAAATAAGGAGCAAGCCAACATCATCATCTTCGAGGAAATTGGAGATTCAGATGAGGAATGGGAGGCCTATCCTGCTCAGACCACCAAGAAGGATGTTTGCAAGGAACCCTACAAGAGACCACCAGGAAGACCCAAGAAGAACCCAGTGGAAAAACAGATGGAAACAACCACAGAAAGCCAAGCTGAAGAAATGGATCAAGACATAGAGCTTGAGCAAGCAGTCCAAGATATCATCTGAGGAACCACTCCAGCAAGCGAAGGAGAAAAGGAGAAGAAGCTTCGCAAGACCAAGACTTTCAAGTATGATATCTTCAAGGATCTCAGCCAACAAAAAGTCAATGCAACCTTTGGCCAGCTGGCAGAAATTCCCACATTCAGGCAGCAAATGAGATTTGGACTGGCAGAAACCACCAAGGAGTAAGGTTGGAAGATAACTAAGGCCAATAATGTTCAAGAAGACTCTGGAGAGGAAAGTGAAGACAACCACAAGACTTCTGCCTATGCAACCTGCCAAATCGAAGATAGAATCTTTGAAGCCATCATAGATACAGGAGCAGGAGGATGTCTCCTCAGCAAGAAGGCAGTAGACTGCTTAGGATGGGAGATCGAAGAAGCAACCAAGCTGGTATTCGTTACAGCAGATGGCACAAGAGCCACCCCTCTGGGAAAGATCCGAGATGTTCCCATCAAGTTTGGAGGAGCAACCATTCCAGTTGATGTGATTGTAACCAATGCAATCAACTATGACATCCTCATTGGCAATCAGTGGCTTTACAAAGCCAGAGCAATAATTGATCTGAATGCACAGAAGATGCAGATTGTCTACCGAGGACAAAAGATGCAAATCCCTATCAATGTTAACAAAGGAGTACTCCCCGAGATGGAGGAAGAAGAGGGTGAGCAAGAGGAAGCCTACATAGTAACCACACAGAAAAAGAAAAAGAAAGTCAGATGGATGAGTGAGGAGGAATGGTGCAAGAAGATTGCAGAAGGATATACGCCACAAGAAGTCTGCCCCCATGGAATCAAGATGTACTGTATGGAGCATATCAATGATTGCTACCAATGTACCAGTGGAATCAAGAAGATCCACTATGAAAGGAAACAGAAGGTTCTCGGAGAACAGGCCAGAAGAAAAAAGAAAGAGGAGGAAGATGACGAACCACCAGCCCTCCTAGAAGACAGCAACAATGAAGAAGAGATCAAGGTCAAGATTCGGAAAATTCATCCTGATGCAGTTCTACCAGAATACAAGTCAGAAAATGCAGCTGGAATGGATATCGCCACAGTAGAGGAAACCGTACTGGAGCCCCAGACAACCACCCTACTCACAACTGGACTGGAGATGACCATTCCAAAGGACCACATTGGAATTCTCAAAACAAGAAGCAGCCTGGCAAAAAGTGAAATCACTATTGAAGGAGGAGTCATCGATTCAGACTATATTGGGGAAATACTACTCATTGCTAGGAATCACAATCCTACCATTCCATTCCCAGTCAAGAAGAAGGACTGACTGGCACAGATGCTGATCTTCCCAGTTCTACAACCAAAGATCATAGAAGTCAAGAAGTTGCAGGAAACAGAGAGAGGAAGGAAAGGATTCAGATCTACAGGAAGAGGAGTATTTGCCAGCACCAAAATCACCGAATTAGATCACAAGAAGGAGGAAACCACAACCAAGCACAGCTACACCATTGGGAATGAGTTTCTACTCAAGAAAGAACTCAAGAAGATACTCTACGAATTCGAGGATGTCCTTGCCACAGATTTCAAAGATATCAAAGGGAAGACCCCACACTACTACCATGATGTGGATACAGGAGACACCAAACCAATCTATCAAAAAGCAAGACCCATCCCACTAGCCTACCGTGAATGGCTCAGAGAAGAAATCAAGCAGATGGAAGAAGCCAGTATCATCAAAGAAGCCAGTAGTCCTTGGGCTTCACCAGTCGTACTAGCCCCAAAGAAAGGAAGCAAGCCAGGAGAATTCGCACCAAGACTCTGTACCAATTATAGAAAGCTCAACTCGATTACCAAGAAGGATCGTCAACCACTACCCCTTATCACCGATATTCTTGTAACTCTGGGAGACGAAGCACAGTACTATAGTACCTTGAACTTATACTTAGGATTCTATCAAATTGGCCTCACAGAAGCAGCAAGTGAGAAATCAGCTTTCATCACCCCAGACGGAACCTATGTCTACCTGTGAATGCTATTCGGAATGTGCAATGCACCAGCAAGCTTCCAGCGAATAATGAACAAAATCTTCCACTATGATATGGGGAGATGGATGATGGTGTATGTAGATGATGTAATCATCTACAGCAAGACAGCCGAAGAACATCTGCAGCATATCCAGCAGATGATGGAAAGGTTGAGGAAGCATGGTCTTTACATCAAACCAAAGAAATGCAAGTTTGCAGAAATTGAGATCTCTTACCTTAGACATATTATCAATCAAGATGGAATACACATGGACCCCCTCAAGATACAGACAGTAGCAGCATATCTAAGACCCACTACAGTCACTGAAGCCCAAGCCTTCATGGGACTTGTCTCCTACTATCGCAGATTTATTAGAGGATTTTCCAACATTGCAGGCCCAATTTACGAACTCAACAAGAAGGATATCAAGTTCCAATGGACTGGTAGACAACAAAAAGCATTTGATGAACTCAAGGTCAGGCTGACCCAGGCACCCATCCTTAGAAGACCCGATTGGACTCAAGAATTTATCCTACAGACAGATGTAAGCACACAAGGACTTGGAGCAGTCCTGGCCCAGAAGAAGGACAAAGTAGAGTATGTCATCGCATACCTGAGCCGAGGAACCAGAGGAGCTGAAAAAGAATATGAATCCTACAAGTTAGAATGCCTCGCAGTCATCTGGGCTGTGGAAAAGTTCCACTACTACCTCACTGGAAGATACTTCACTATCCAGACAGACCACTCAGCCCTCACCTGGCTACTGACCACTGGACAACCCAAAGGAATCTATGCTAGATGGATCATAAAGTTACAAGCCTATGATGTAACAATTGTATACTGCCCAGGAAGAACCAATGCCAATGCAGATGCCCTCTCACAGACACCCCAAAACACCTCCAACCAGCAAATCAATCATGAATAAGGAACTCTACTATGGAATCATCACCTACCTGAGACAGCGAAAGATGCCCCAACATCTAGAAGAATGGACACAAACAATTATCAGCAGGACATGGAAACAATTTGAAACTGATGGAGAAATACTGAAGAAAGGAAAACTACTAGTCATACCCGATCACAAGAAGGAGCAAACAATGAAATCAATACACGAACTTGGCCATCTAGGAGGAAGAAACACATACGACAAAGCAAGAAGAACAATGTGGTGGCCAGGAATGGAGGAAGATATCAGACAATTTGTCAAGACCTGTGACAAATGCCAGAAACAAAAACAAGACCAACGAAATCAAGCCCCAGGATCAGCACACATAGAACCAGTACCATTTGCCCACATTGCAATGGATGTAATTGGTCCTCTACCCTTGACCTTGACTGGTAACTGATACATCATTGTCATTGTGGACCTCTTCACAAAATAGATAGAGGCAGGACCCCTCAAAGAAGCCAATGCACAGTCAATTGCTGATTTCTTTCACAAAGAAATCATCTGCTGATTCAAGACTCCAGCACAAGTTACTACAGACAGAGGAACAGAATTCATGAACTAGTTCTTTGAGATCCTCTACAAGAAATACAGAATCCAGCATATTCGGACCACAGCATACCATCCTCAAGGAAACGGACAAGCAGAAAGGACCAACAAAACACTCAAGAATGTTATCGCCAAGATCTGTGATAACTATGAAAATTGGGATCACTATCTGCCAATAGCATTATCTGCTCTTCGAGATATTTGATTACAAAGCACCCACTTCACCCCTTGAGAAATGCTGTTTGGAGAAGAAAGTTCTCAAGAAACCTTATCATCCAATGGAGATGCTGCCTGGAAATGCATGGATACGGAGATAAGGAAACTATACCAAATCAGGAAGAAGGCTGAAGATTACATCATTAAGGTGCAGACACTTCAATGGAACAATGCAGAAAAGACCCACAAGCCTTTGGAGATTATCAAGATAGGAGACAAAGTCCTAGTGTATCGGAATATGGTAGAAGCTTCATGGTCATGAAAACTGGAGCCTAAGTGGGAAGGACCTTACCTGGTGCAAGATATAAAAGGGACTACCTTTTGGCTATGAAAAACTTCAGACACAATCATCCCCACTACTACCCATCGAAACTGACTCAAGAAGTATCATGGCCAATAACCAAAGTACTGAAACAGCACTCAAGATCACTAGTACTGCCCAAAGAGCCATTGAGAGACAGTGGCATACTACTGAACCCCCGACTATAGAAGAATGTTATGACAGTATCCAAAGTATTGTCCAGACCCATGTCTCCCGAATTTCACACTTCAAGGCCTATCATCATAGAACGGAGTTCCAGGAGTACTTCAAGCTTGGACAGATACTTAATCAGAATGCAGAGATGACCAAAGAAGATTGGATTGCGGAATGTCAGCTCTCTTATTCACAGATCACCATTGCCAAGAGAATTTATAAACTGTTTCAAGATGATGAACCAGCACTAGCCCATATCTGAGGAATAACCCCTACAGACTTTGAGCGAGTTAGGCGACATCATTGGGAAACCATGATACAACAAATTGTACAGTACAAGACCATATAAACCATTGAAGCCTGGGAGTTTGAATGAATAGGATATTTCAGAGATGAATCACCTATTCAGGAGGAAGTTGTGATGGTCAATCCGAATTAGTAATCTGAATCAGGGGAAATTAGACATTTGATCATGGTATCTGAATCCGATTCCCAGTATAGTATAGCCTTATAGTTAGCCAAGTCTCCGATTTAGACAATGTCGAAATATCTTGACACTTGCGAAATCGATGACCTGATATAGTATAGCATTTAGACAATGTCGAAAAGTCTCGACACTTACTAAATGACTCATAACTTAGCCATGCAACTCAGTAGCCATCACATAGCTAGCAAAACTTGTATAATAACCCAGTATCTTAGAGTGAATAAACCTCAGATCGAAATAGTTCAAAGCAAAGAGAAAGCAAAGGAACTAGTAAGCCTGCGGGCAGATACACTTCGAACTCACCCACCTCTGCATACCGAGGACTCTGCGGAGTCAAAGAAGATCAAGAATTCAAGATACAGAAATCTGACGTACTTACAAGGTTAAGCATCTGCTACATTACAATATATACTACTGTATTCATTACTTTGGCCCAGAAGAAGTATAGTAAGCTGACCACATTTATAAATATTTAAGCCATCTGTAACAGTTCTAGTTTCTTTAAGAAGAAGCAGCTAAATCTGGAAGTTCTAGTTGGCCTAAAGTAGCTTGAAGAGATACTTAAAGATTTAAGTATTCTTGAAGGATTTCTTGGAGAAAATATTCTGAGCTTTATTCAGACAGAGAATAAGGATATTTATACATGATCTGAAAGAAAGATCTGGAAGGATCTTGGAAAGAAAGAGAAATGCCAAGAAATAGGTTCTTGGCAAAGCTGACTAATACTATTCTACAATATTCTGAAAGGTTCCATAACTAGCCAAGATAATATACTTGGTACCAAGGAAAGACAAGAATGTTCTAGTGGTGTCTGGGCACTGAGAGAAGGTTTCTAAGCAAGTAGAAGGTGTTGGAACATAGTAGAATGTTTAAGAAATAACAAAAAAAGACTAACTAAAAGACATGAAAATATACTAAGACTAAATATGACTGTGAAATTATTACATCTCTCCCTCCTTAAGAACCAATGTCCTCATTGAGTTCTTAGGTAACACAAGACTAGATATACTTAACCAAAATTTCTCAAACTTGAATCGGTATATTAGCAGGAATTGGCCATCCTCATATAAGGCAGAGGGCCTATTATCAGACTAATCAACTGAGAGGGGTTCAAACCCAGCTAGTAGCTTTATTTCAGTGAACTTCTTATTAATTAAATGTTCTGCTGGTTCCAGGGTTCCAAAGTAAACTTCTGATGCATAAGGCACTGATCATTATCATAGATTATTGACAATCCAAGAAAGTTACTACAGGAATTGGGCAATGTATTTTGCCTTGAAGTCTTGAACTAGATCTTGAGAGTTCTTGAGATTGACCAGTGGTTCCCAGGTAGTATTATATTCAGAATAACCCATCCACTTGACTAGGTATTCAGGATGGCAGTAACAGATTTGTTTGTTAAGGATTTTCTTAACTTTATACTTGATATGGTCTTCAATAATCACAGGGGTGAGGGGCTTAGGAATTTGACCAGAGTAGGGTGGTGACTGGTTCCAGGTCTTGAGGTGTGACATATAAAAGACTGGGTGTACTCTTATGGTTTCAGGTACATAGCTTGAGATGGTAGGAGAATGCAGCAACTTGTTCAGTGATCTCAAAAGGTCCAATATACTTGGGTTGAAACTTGTTTGAAGGGCAGTTGACTTGAGATTGTATCTTGAGGTTCTCGGTAGACAGTAGGACTTGATCTCCAATAGTATAAGTGACATTACAGTATTTCTTATCAGCATACTTAGCTTGATGCTGTTGAGCCTTCTGAAGATTCACAGTAGCAATCTTAAGTAGTTCATCCATTTTATCTATAAAGTTCTTAGTAGTTAGAACTTGTATTTGATTGGTTTTCTTGAAAGGGAATAGACTTGCAGGGGTCCCAGGATCTTGACCATAGAGTAACTGGAAAGGGAAAAGACCAGTAGATGATTAGACAGTATTGTTGTAGTAAACTCTGCATAAGTTAGGTAGATGTCTCAATTATCTTGCTTGCAAGAAACATAGTTTCTAAGCATTTGTTCTAGAGTTCTGTTCATATGCTCAGTTTGTCCATCAGTTTGTAGGTGAAAGGCAGTAGACATAGCCAATTGGGTTTCCAGAGTCTTGAAGAGGGTTTGCCAGAAGTGACTGGTGAACTTGGGTCACAATTGCTAACAATTACTCAGGATAGACCATAGTGATAGAAGATGGACTTGAAGAAGATTCTTGTAATCTTAGGTGTAGTAGCATTGGTAGTGGTTGGTTCAGCAACCATAGTCTTGGTCAGGTGGTCAATGAATATGATAATAGCATCAGCACCAGATTGAGTTTATAGTAGTTGAGTTACAAAGTCCATGGTAACTTGCTCAAACTTCTTAGTAGGGATTGGTAGTAGTTATAGCAAACTGGCAGGTACTTGGTTGGTAGACTTATTGCACTGACATAGATCATAGCTGGCAATGTAGTTCTTGATTTCCTTGTCTATGTTTGGCCAATAGTAGTAGTGTTGGATGTTCTTGACAGTCTTCTCAATTCCCAGATGACTGGTAAGAGAGAAGTCATGGTGTTCTTGCAAAACCTTATAGTGTAGGTTCATGTTTTCAGATAGGTAGACTTGATCTTAATAATAGATCAGATTGTTCTTGACAGTATATGTATCCTTGAGTTTGTTTGAGAAAACTCTAGTGGCAACTGTGTCTTCTTTATAAGCTTGCCTGATTTGGTCTAGGAATTCTGATGCCAAGGTGACTTGCATGATTGTGGTGAGATCTGGGCATCTTGATAAGATATCTGGTACTATAAGTGTCTTGCTAGGCTTATAGATGATCATCAGATTGAAGGTTTGAAGCTTGAGGCTCCACTTGGCTTGTAGACATGACAGAGTAGGTTGGGTATTGATGTACTTGAGGGATTGATGATCAGTAATGACATCAAACTCAATATCTTCTAGATAGTATTGCCAGTAGTCTAGTGTATATATTATTGCTAGTAGTTTCTTCTTGTGAGTAGCTAGCTTTTGTTCAGCTGGGGCCAGCTTGTGGGACTTGAAAGCAATAGAGTAATGTTCTTTATCATCATCTTATGATAGGACTGCTCTAATGACAAAATTCAACACATTAGTAGTGACTGTAAATTTTAGAATTTGATCTGTATTATGTAGGACTGGAGCATGGGTTAGATAGTTCTTGAGTTCTTGAAAGGCTTGTTAACAGAAGAGGTCCCAGGTATAGAGTACATAGTGGTCTGAGTGTGGGGCCTTTCTCATGAGGTTAGTCAGTGGCTCAGCAATACTAGAGAAGTTTCTGACAAAGTGGCAATAATAGTCAGCTAGACCAAGAAAGGATTGGAGTTCTGTGAGGTTTGACAGAATGGGCCATTCTTCAATTGCTTCTATCTTGTGTGGGTCTACTTGAATTCCTTATATAGAGACAATATGGCCAAGGTATTCAACTTGTTTCTTGAAGAATTCACACTTCTTGAGCTTGGCATAAAGCTTGTATTTTTGCAGAATCTCCAGAACTATTCGAATGTGTTTGAGATATTCTTCTTTAGTTGCACTAAAGATCAGGATGTCATCAAGATATACCAACAGGAAAATAAATAGTTAGTCCTTGAATATCTTATTTATCAGGGTCTAGAATGTGGCAGGTACATTGGTGAGACCAAATACTAAGACCAGGAATTTGTAGAGTCTAAAGGGAGTTATGAATGCAGTCTTGGAAATGAGTGGTATCCTGACATGAGGTCTAATTTGATGAAGTACTTGGCATTCTTAAGAGCATCAAAGATTTGATTAATCAAGGGTAGCAGATAGTAGTTCTTGACAGTGAGTTTATTGAGTATATGATAGTTTATGTATATTTACAGGGTACCATCCTTCTTTTTGATGAATAAGACTGGTGAGCCATAAGGAGATTTGCTTGGCTAGATAGCTCCTCATACAAGTAGTTCTTCTAGTTCCTTCTTGACTGCTTTAATTTTGAGTGATGACATGCAGTATATATGTTTCTTAGATAGTACAGCTCCTGGGGTCAGTTCAATTTCATAATCAACTTCTCATATAGGTGGTAGACCAGGTAGCTTATCTAGAAAGACATCCTTGAATTCTTCTAGCAGTAGCTTAATGCTTTCATTGACTGATAGTGTTGCAATCTAGGTCTTACTCATAGTCTTGTCTGTCTTGATCATAATGTTGGCTCCATCTTGAAGTAGGGTGACTTCATTCTTATATGTACCAATCAATATCTGGGTTATGTTTTATAAGCCAGGGTTTTCCTAAGATCAAGTCATGATCTCCTAGTGGTACAACCTCAAAGTCTACTTGTTTCCAATATTTTGGAATCTTGATGGGCAGTTTGGCAGCAATTGACTTGATGGGGTGCAGAGTACTGTCTGTAGTAACTATACTATTATTTTTAGATATAGGCTTGGTGAGGATCTTGAGGCTTTTGATGAGATTCTGATTGATGAAGTTCTCTATAGCTCCACTGTCTATGAGTACTTGAATTTCTTTTCCTTTGACTAGGCCTTTGAAAATGAGTATAGCTTGAGCTTGATTTTCACTAAGACTTGCTGCTTGATCAGTGCTGCCAAAACCCTTTTGATCTCATTGGTTTCAGAGAGTTCTTGGACTTCTGTAATCTTGAGTTGACTGGCTTTTTCTAGGATCATTTATGCAACTTGGTCTCCTTCTTTAACTGTGTTGTCTTGATCCTTCTGGTTGACAAGCAAGACTTAAACTTGTCCTCAAAAGTCTGGGTCAATGATATCAGCACCCATATCTAAATGATGTTTGACACTGAGTCCTAATCATAGTGCAATTCTATCAGGACATTGAACTGCAATTCCAGTAGGCACTAGAGTATGGCTCTTGGCTGGAATAGTGACTTGTTTGACTGAGTGTAGGTCAAGACCAATGGCTCCTTCTGGTTGATATTGAGGGACCTGGGCCTTCAGATGAAGCTTCTTGACCTTGAGCTCAAGTTGACTGGTAGTGGGATTGACAGATATGTTCTTGGACAATACAGTGACTGGTCTTAAGGGTTCACTAGTCTTCCTAGAATATTTGGTTGCAATGTGTCCTGTTTGGCAATAGAAGAAACAGGCTCCAGATTTCTTCAGGCAGTTCTTTTCTTCAGGGGTAAGCTTGGTGTTCTTTTTATTCATAGTGTCTTAGTCTATTGGTGCTAGGCCAACTGTCCTTGGTTGGTTTCTGTGGCAGTTCTTAAAGTGGTTCTTCTTGTGGCATTCTGGCTCAAAGTAGTTGCCAATGGTGATGATATCAAATCTATTGGTAATTCTCATGGCTTCATTAAGAGTTTTGGGCTCTTCTATCTCAACCTTGACTTGTGTGTTTCTCTTCAGACCTTAGACATAGTGGTCTATCTTTTCATCCTCAGATACTGCTGGTAGCTTAAGTAGGATTGATAAGAATTGTACATTATAGCTTTATATAGACTTAAGTTGCTTGATGTTCACTAGCTTGTTCCTGGCTAGCTTGGTGGTATTAGCAGGCTTGAACTACTTATAAAAGGCTCTCATGAAAGCTTTCAAATCTCTGATTCATACATATGAGTGTACAGATGTAACCATGATATGATTGCATCACCAGATGGCTATATTTCCTCAAAGAAGTATTGCAGCAAATTGGACTTGCATATTATCTTCCATTCTTGTGAGTTTAAAGTATTGATCCAATTGGAAGATCTATGCATCTATAGATAGTCCTCCTCAATGGCTGTCAAAGGTATTTGGCTTGAGTGGCTTAAAACTGACTGGTACTATGACAGGATGTGATATTCCCATAGTTTGTGTTTTCTGGTATTCTAGTTGTACTTGAAGTTCTTGAATTTGGTGGGCCATAATATTAATCATATCTTCTATGTTGAGCTGCGATCCTCCTACTTCTTCTGTAGCAGAGGGGTCTGGCTGGTAGACTGACAATTTATAGCTCATTTTGGATTCATGTGACTAGTTGTGACTGGTTTCCGAATTTGTGTGAGGTTTCTTAATAAGGCAAGGTGTAATGACACCACTGCTACTAAGTGTAACAGTTCTAGTTTCTTTAAGAAGAAGTGGCTAAATCTGGAAGTTCTAGTTGGCCTAAAGTAGCTTGAAGAGATACTTAAAGGTTTAAGTATTCTTGAAGAATTTCTGAGAGAAAATATTCTGAGCTTTATTCAGATAGAAAACAAGGATATTTATATATGATCTGAAAGAAAGATCCAGAAGGATCTTGGAAAGAAAGAGAAATGCTAAGAAATAGGTTCTCAGCAAAGCTGACTAATACTATTCTACAATGTTCTGAAAGGTTCCATGACTAGCTAAGACAAGATGCTTGGTGCTAAGGAAAGACAAGAATGTTCTAATGGTGTCTAGGTACTGAGAGAAGGTTTCTAAGCAAGTAGAAGATGTCAGAACATAGTAGAATGTTCAAGAAATAACAAGAAAAGACTAATTTAAAGATGCAAAAATATACTAAGACTAAATATGACTGTGAAATTGTTACACCATCTCTATTATAGTTCAATTAAAGTATTCTGCCATACTGTTCTATTTAGGTATATAGAGAGCCATTATAGAGTACTGGATATTATACTTCTTCAAGAAGTATCTAAAGGCTTTATTGATATATTTCTTATTATTATCTGAGTATAGAGTCTATATCTTATATTCTGTTTCATTCTCTATAGTTTTTTTAAATTCTTGGAATTTTTCAAATACTTTATTCTTTGCTGTAAGAAAGTATATATAGATTTTATAAGTATAATTATTAATAAAAGTAATAAAATACTTCTTTCCAAAGTATATTGCTATTTATATAGAACTACATATATATATATATATTATAACAAGAATGTTGACTACTTGCTTCATCTATTCTTAAAAAGATTACTAAGAAGTTTTGTTTGCTATATATCTATTACAAAAGAAATTTGAACATATATAGTCTAGTAATCCTCTTATCAAACTACTTCTTATTATCTGTTCTAAGCTTATCTTACTGATGTGTCCTAAGCATTCATACTATATACATCAGAGATCCTCTCCAGTTATAGTAGAATTTATAGATAATATACTACTCAGCATACTATCAATTGTATATAGATTTCTCTTTTTAAATATATATATTAACTTCTTATTAGTCTTTAGATTGATTACTATTATACTATTCAGTCATATATTTACTCATTTATCTCCTTAAGTCATCATCTAGCCTATTAAGAAATGGTTCTTACTTATATCTAGAGTATATAGTATATTAATAAAGATGCCTGAGAGTTTGTTAACTTTTTTATATAGATATATTCTAATATTATCCTTATCTTAAGCATAGATAATATTATTATCATCTAGTTTGATAGATATAGGATACTTAAACTTCTTGTATATAGAGAACTACTCATAGTGTACTATCATATACTATATTATTTCAGAATCTATAAGTTAGACTTTTTTATTATATATATAAGCACTCAATATATATATAGCTTATATTAGTGCTGATACTTATTTCAAAATTTTTCATCAGTATAAAAGTATTTTCTGAATTTACTCCTAAATCTCCCTCTATATATAGTGTAACAGTGACCCCAGAATGATGACATCAGCACAGGAGACAGCCTTTCCTTGCAAAGCCACTAGATCGGAGTATGAGAAGATCATACGGCATATGAGATGAGCAATAATGACCAACTGTGAGTCATTGTGACCACAGTACAAGTATCCTGAAGAATATAAAAGAAGGATCAAGGAACCGCAGTAGCAGCAACTAACAAGAACCACCAATCCCAAAATAGCTCAAAGACTTACCACAAACGAAATGCCTGCCATCCGCCAAACCTCAAGGTCAAGGAACCACCAAGGCACCTCGGTTGAAGAAAGGATGTTCCAAGACATCAGAAGAGCCATGAGGACCCGCTCAAGAAGGACTCCTAGTGTCAACCTGGGTACTGCAGACCCCTATCACTTTATCCTCTACCGCCATAAAATGGAAACAAGGATCACCATTGCTACCGAATACCTCCAAATGTGGCAGGAGTACGAAATAGGAAACCTCCTCTGCCGGGAGTTCCCACAGGCCAGCACCTAAGAGCTACGAGATGCCACCCCCATAGATATATGTGAAACGAGGACAGCTAAGAAGATCCATCAGATCTTCAGGCATGCACCATGGTCGATCCCCAACTTGGAGTATATTAGAGTCTCAGATTTCAGAGACCTGTCATCCCGCCGTATCAATGCACTAAAAGCCAGGGTGGCTACAGAAGCCCAGTCCACTATCACCCTCAATAGCAAAGAAGTAGAAGACTTCTGGCATCCCATCCTTCAGGACAACCCAGACCAATTCCTGCAAGGATTGATCTCAGTATTCCAAGGCCCAAGCATCCGGGTTAGATCCCTCCAAGACCCCACATTTGTCCCCTATTTTGTGGAAGAGAACCTCATAGACTGGAGAGCCCCAGATTTTCCCGCCACTGCCGAATGTGATGATGTCATCGATGACATCATCCCGCGTGACATACCCGAAGTACGCGAAATGCACGACCTGCATGATGAATTCGCGGATCTCATCTCCTTCAGTGATGATGATGATGATGATAATGAAGCCCCCCTAGTCCTGAACTTTCTGCTCTAAGTTCTTTATTACACTGGATAATATCAGTACCGGTATTCTCATGTAACACCGGATAATGCCAGCACCGGCATTCTGAGGTGACGCGAAATTGTTCCAGTACTGGTATTCTCATATAACACTGGATAATGCCAGCACTGGTATTTTGTTGTGATACCAAATAATGCCAGTGTTGGAACTTAGTAATTTTAGTTATTGGAATTTATATTTAGCTTTATATCTTAGCAACCATTGAATTATATTTTGTATAAATACCCCTCTTATTTCCTCTGAAATAAAGTCAGTTCCTCTCAGTACAATACACACACTTCCTTGCAAGCAATCTAAGAGATAACAAGACAGTTAAAGATAAGAAGTTTGAGGACTATAAGACCTTGGGAAGGCACTCCAATAAGAACTTACTTATAACAACTTGAGTTAGTCTAAGAGATACACCTTGAAGAGAATCTGATATATTTGAAGGACTCAGTGACCACTATGTGACAACTTGGTGCCCATTGGCTGGTGATTCAAGATGAATCCCTCACTTTCAAGCTGAAAAATGAACAACCCCACAACAACTACCCTGACTACAAGAGTCACCCCTGCAAGAATTCAAGACAAGATGGAAATGTGTCCCCCTACATTCTATGGATATACTACTGAAGAGTCAATCCTGACCTTCATTGAAGACTTTGAACAATTTGCTGCTGTACGAGCCCTTGGTGTGGATGCTCAATTGGCCCTTCTACCAGTCAGCCTCAGAGGACCTGCCAGAGACAAGTTTAATGCAGCCACCATTGCTGGTGCTGATGCAGTTAAACTTGGCAACATGAAGGACTTTCTCAGAACAACATATTATACCGAAGAGATCAAGCAAGCTCTCAAGGATCAACTCAATACTATCTGCCAGGGACTTAGTAAAGATCCCAACTCATTCTATACCCGAATCTGCCACCAGATTGTCTTGGCTGGCTATGATGACTGCCTCAAGGAACAAATAGCAGATTCAACCTTCCTCAAAGGAGTTCACCCCAAAATTGCCCTAGCAATCCGATCTACCCCAGCTGCACT
>RBNI01002212.1:0-19278 GCA_003990745.1 Jimgerdemannia flammicorona | reverse complement strand
CCCTCCCTTCCTCAACACTTTACACCTTGATCTTTTGTTGAGCTGTACAGCTACAAAGCCAACTGGAAATCTTCAAATCAAACCTCGAGGACTTCGCACGTAAATACAAAAATGACATCCGCAAAGACCCGACTTTCCGCATGCATTTCCAGCGCATGTGTTCAAACATTGGCGTTGATCCACTGGCATGTATGTGACTCCAACTGTATGGGCGAAACATATCCACTACTTGGATTCCCTCCATTATGGAAGCTGAATTCTTTTTCTATGTCGATAGCCAACAAGGGCTTCTGGGCCGAGCTTCTTGGCGTGGGCGACTTCTACTACGAGCTCGGTATCCAAATAATCGATGCCT
Organism: Jimgerdemannia flammicorona; assembly: GCA_003990745.1. Lineage (NCBI taxonomy): Eukaryota > Fungi > Mucoromycota > Endogonomycetes > Endogonales > Endogonaceae > Jimgerdemannia > Jimgerdemannia flammicorona. The sequence goes on along the minus strand of RBNI01002212.1, from coordinate 18,923 downwards.
GCATGGCCACTCGTGCACGTAACGGTGGCTTGATTGAAATTGGCGAGTTGATGCGAAGAGTTGAGCGGATGCGTGGCAAGGCGAATAGTCAGGTCATTAGCGAGTGTGTATCTTTGATAGTCACTGGCTTGATCGTCGTGTCTATATCGAAAGATCCTCCAGTCAGCGTTTTTATGGTGGTACCGGCATAGCACACGGTGTGATTTTGCACTCTCTAACCGCCACCATCTTATCTGAATCCACGCGATTGCGAATGCAGGGATGATATCGTCCGGTCAATTAAGACCCTCAAACCCCTTGGCAACGGCTTTGATATCCTCCAGATTGGCGATCGCCGTATGGTTCGTTCTGTTCCCAAAGAGCTCAACACCGATCAATCCTCCGTACTGGTCCTCGCGCAGGTTCGATTCTGTTTTTGTTTGCATCGTTTGCATCCCACCTGGACAGCTTGATTCCGCCTTTCATGTAACTGGGATGGTCGCCGTAATATAGAAAACCAGCTTCGTTACATTGGACATGATCCAGGCCGAATGGAGGTGGCTACCTGGGAGAATAGAGCACGCACTGGTATGATGATTGGAAACCTTGTCTTAGCTTTTATTCTCGGTATCTACAATTGGAAAACGATCCTGCAGCCATAGGGCAGACACTCTTGGTGTTGCAGGTGTTGACACTCTTCTTCGGTATTCCAATGACAGGAGAATCTGCTCCAGGATGGCCTGTGTTGGGTGGACAGGCAGGCCGAACCAGCAGAGTATTGGGTTCCGAGCTATTTTGGGAACGAGGATTGAAAGATCAACTGCCATTTCCGATCCAGAAAAAAAATATGATCTATCGTAACTATACATCCCAGCGCTTGTGTTTTAACAAAAATATGTATGCAAATAGTGGAATTTGACGTATAGTAGTAATAATATCTCCATCAGCCTCATTTTACGACGTGACCGTGAGTTCAGCCAATTGTTACTTTCAATAGGATACTCTCCCAAATTACAATTGAAGTGGTAAAAGCTTCGAAACACAATGGGCACATAATAATTTTACGAGCAACATTGCGTGAATTTTACATGAAACCAGAGCACACAAACAACGATCTCCGTAGGGAGGGGATGTCGCACGTCATAAATGGAAAGAAACCAAAAAAAAAAAAAAAAAATGCAGGAGGGACAATAATGTTAAGAGAGTGCAACGACTATGATACAACGCTAAACCGCTCATACACAGCCGAGCGGCACCTTAGTCATGATCAACTTTATCGATAGATCAAGCATTAGGCTCACGTAAACGAAGGGAGAAGAGTGTTCTCGGAGTTCGAGGTTTGCTGCTTATTCCGAGACGCTGCTTGATTACAGGATCGAACCGAATGAAAAGCTTCGTCGGATAACGGTGTTCACATCGTATTCCATGACCGCGTTGTCTGTACCTGGGATACAAACGCCAACACTTTGTTACTACCATGAACCCCTCCCCCCCCCCCCCCCAAAAAAAGGGGGGGAGGGAACAAAAGAAAATATAACCATCCAACGACAACACTTACCAACATATAACGTTCGACTATCGGGTGTGAACGTTATCCCCGAAATCTGAGCGTCGCATCCTACGGGTGCAACGCGTACTGATTGCCGAGAGTTGAAAGTGCGGGCGTCAACAACGTCAATGTAAGAGGAATGCTGGCGAAACAGTATAGTGAAGTGAGTGGTGTGTAACAAGGAAAAGTATGGCAGATGGTGAGATAGCATGGTAATACGAACTTCGCTAAATGCAAGCAAATCCAAAGAGCCTGACGGCGAAAACTTGACACACCGCGTCGCGCCCTTGGTTTGTGGGTACTGTGTAAATTATCAGTTAGTCATAACCAGTTGTCGTTTCGAAAGACCATTTTCGCAATCAACCATCTTCCAACCTACCTGCTTTGATCCTAATTTGCATAGCTTCTTGCTATTCCTGATATCCCAGACACTGACAATACCGTCCTGGCTGGCGACAGCAAAGATGTCCGACGCCTGATTCCACGAACATGAAAAGCTCGAGTCGTTCGATGCTGTATAGTAGAAGGTTGACCGCACGGTGGTTGAATATTTGACCTGATCAAATAAAGCGATTCAATCATGTAAGAGGTAGCATACCAATATATGTCGCCACCCGCTTATATTGTCCCGATGCCGAAATATCGAACAAGAAGACTTGGTTAGTGTCTCCCACGGCGACCATTCTACGACCATCAGGGCTCACGGAAGCTAATACGAAAAAAAAAAAAAAAAAAAAAAAAAAAAAAAAAAAAAAAAAAAAGTATGGTTCAATAAACGTGTAACAAACGGCATTGCATACACAAGGACAAAACACCTCTCTGGCAATTTTCATTTCGTATTACGCTAACCCCGCAATCACCTATATCCCACGATGCATAATATATCTTCCACGACCTACCATAATTCACCGCTGTCGGTAAAAGTATGTTCGCGACCTTGCGCATCGACGGCAGCGAGAACACCTTGATCGTCTCATCATTATTGCAAACCATGAGTCGCGGTGGCTCACCGGGTCGTTCCGAAATCGAGAGAGCGTTGTTGATCGAGCTGCCGAGGGTAGTATTTGTTATCCTGGAACAGAACAACCATGTCATTGACGGGAAGGAAAAATTAAAAATGAAAATCTTTCTCTCCTCTTTTTCCGTTTTGTGTTCGATTTTATCTTCTTTTCAATTTTAAGTATATAGTAATAATAAAAGCAGTAATCGGGTACATACCATTGTCCATCGATTTTCCTTATTGCCAGTTCGCTGTGCTGGCCACCAGCCGCCAGATAGCCACACCTGACGAAAAGGCAAATATACGTTAGACCATGCCGTGAACAAAATCCAATGAAAATGCTAGCTATTCGATGTCCATCTGTATGCTACATGCGCGGCACAACATGCCTTAGCCCAACCTCAGGATATCTACGTCCACAACTTACCCAGACGCTATCGACGTGGGCGCAAAGGTTAGATCCTGGAGAAGATGTGTCACCTGTTCCTTCTCTGTGTTATACTGTCAATGCAACAGAAACAGGGATGGAAATGAGTGTATGAATAACACTACGATGACTCCGTAAGAGCTAACAATCGCTGTCAATGCCCATAGCGCTCATCGCATAACGTCATTCCGTTACCGATGGGGCAAGGTACAATGCTGGTGCCCACCTGTAGTACGTTAGTTCGGCATGGGTATATGATTTCCTTTCTGTTCGTCGGGCACAACAGAAGGTCACGCAATTGCCTGGAAACCGAGAGTGAGGATGGGAACAGCAGTATGTCATCAGTCGAATATCGGCATTAAAGAATTCGGTACGCTTGAACCGACGCGGCCCATTAAAGTAAGAGTTTTAGATTCAACAGCGTTGGTTTCCAGACTGCGCCTCCCAAACACATCTAACAAGCCCCCCAGAACAACCCTCACCAGTGCGCGATTGTGATCATGGGCGGGTGTTTTTTGGCCACTGGCTTGATGTACTCGATCTCATCACTGTGTGCATTAAATAGAAGAACGGTGGGCATGAGTATTAGGGGGTGCAAGGTAGGTGCGGCGCCCGCGACCGCCGATGCTCTATGCTGTTTGCAAGCGAAACAGCACCATGTCTAAAAAAATAAAAAATAAAAATAAAAAAAAATGCTACCTTGGCAAGGTTTCAAGCCCGAATACCGTCATGTCGTGTTGATTTGTTGGAACTAGTTTGTAAGATGGGGATTGTGGCAGTAGGGCGAGGCCTCGGATTGGAGGAAGGTTTGTCCAGAAGGGAAGTCAGAGACAGACTCAAATGGTCAAAATGAATTTAAATTGTGGGCGCAGCGCAGCTTGGCAACCGACGCGAAAATGAACTTCGACTCTATATCCCAGGTATCTACCCACTTTTTATTTTATTCGGGAGTAACTTGCATTTCTAACCCTTTTCTCTCCTAGGGCTGCTTCCTTGTCATGCCCTCGTCTGCCTCAAACTCACCTACCAAGAAGGCCAAATCCAAGGGCACGCCTCGAGCTCCAACTGCACAAACTTCCTCCGCCGCTCCCACCACCCCTTCGCGCTTGGAGGCCGGAGATTTTCAGCCTCTCCTGGATGGCGAGGAATCCATCGAGGCTGTGCAGTTGCGGATGCGCTTGTACAAGGAAACTTGGTCAGAAATGAAGAGCAAGATTGACGTGCGTCTGATTAGTTTACCCCCTCTCCACCATGCACTTGAGGCTTGAGACGCACTCAATTTACGTGTTTTGATCGAAATTTCATTAGAAAATACTTTCGCAAATCAACAAGTCTGCCTTTGAAAGCATCGGCGACTTCGTCGAAACCGCGTACGACCGGTCGATGGACCATAACGGGTATGTCGGTCTGGGCGTTATATACGCGTCCGCTTGCGCATATTTATATAATGATTTATATAATTTAACTGTCTTCAATTAGCCTTATCGTCCTCCCTTTTCACGAGCTACCGACGGCACTCGTCTTCGCTGGTACACATCCACCCGCTATCCTCATCGCTTATGCTCATGTAGTATGCAGAAACTCCATATCCTTGATAAGCTATATATGCACACTCTGTCCTCATGCTATTATTTTACCTTTTTTTTTTTTTTTTTTTACAAAAAAAAAAAAAAAGGCATTAATGTCCCCGACCACGACGCCGTTTTCGCCCAGATCACCCTACGACTGCAACGACCCGATGCCGATGCCGGCGCGGAGATACGGCGGAAATCTAACCACGTGGCCTTGCTTCAGTCTAAAGACTGCCCGAACCTCAAGACGACGATGAAGAACATGATCGAGCAGTTTCTGGGAATCGAGCGTGGAACGGAGCAGGAGGACGATGGGGACGAGACGGAGGAAGGCCAGAGTGGTGAAAGAACGGAAGAGGTAGGTTTTGCGGGATGGGAGGCCTGAGCGAATTGATCATTTGCAGGCGAGCGGGGCTCGCATGATAGTGCGGTTTTGGGAGGATTTCAGGAATCTTTTCCATCATTGTGAACGATCTTTGTGGGTCAGCATTACTCGACCCAATACCTGTTTATCATATCGACGAATTATAATAGGTATATAACCTCGGCAAGTCAACTTCGACACGGGGATGCCGCCTCCCGAACTACGATATGCAAGTCCTGGAGGGATGGTATCAGCATATCGTGAGCGTTGGTGCCGTCGCGGGGAATAAGAGAAAGAACGGTGGGTTATAAATTCTCATAGTATAGAAAGCCCCTGTCATAGCGTCTAAAACGAAGCTTACTCGTTGGAGCAATGTCGACCGACCGTCTCGCATATCATTTCTTACCTTGGTTATTAGGCAGCATGACCACCCCGGCGCCACTTCAACGTCCGAATCTCGTCGTCATCCTCCAAGACTTTGAATCTTTCGACCCTGTTGTGCTGCAGGATTTTATCACCATCTGCAGGTATGGACTCGCATTGGACTTGGTATACTATCATACTCTATGTCAATATCTTGAAACCGCGTTCCATATCCGCCCTCCCAACAGCGAATACCAACTCCGCCTTCCCATTATCCTTCTCGTCGGCATCGCCACCTCTGCCGAGGCTCTGCACCAAGCCCTGCCCAAGTCGGTTCTCAGCCTTTTGCGGATGGAAAGATTCCATTTGCAGCAGAGCGATCGTTGGTTTGGTAATGTGGTTGAGGAGGTCAGTGAGCTGGTTATTTGGTGAATAATATCTTGTGATCTACGGATTGGGTGGTACTGTAGAGCGATCACCCTATGGGGAATAGAGACGAGAGTCGATTTGGCTAAAGAAGTTAACTCGCGGCTCATCGTCTCCTGCACATTCACCAGCTGTTCATTAAGAACACAATGGGGTTGAAGCTTGGACCAAGGCCTTACAAATTTCTGCTGGATCATTTCTTCTTGTACGATTTGTCAATGGGATCCGTTGTGGCGAGCCTCAAGGTGAGAGTTTGCGGTTGCCGATGGTTTTATCATGGACCGATTTAATCCAGTATTCTAGAATCTGGCCCACAATTCGACCAACGCTTTGCTCGCTGCCCACATCCAAACCCATACATCCAAATCCAGTACGCCGTCATGCACCATTTCTACGCCAACCCCCTCTCCATCTTCACACCTCTCCTCACCACGGCCGACCTCCGCGACCTTCAAAGCTCCAATGTCATTCACCCGTCGCACATTGATCACCTTCGCATGCTCCCCTCTTTCCGCCGCCACATTGAGAATCTCTCTACAACCGAGCCGTCCCGCGCTCTCGCCCTCCTCGACCCCGACCCTTCGGATCTCCTCGCCGCCCTCCCCACTCATCTCCGCGCCCTCCGCGATCATCATACAAGGTTCCGCGTCGGTTTTACGCTCCTCGTGAGCCTACAGTCTTGCTTCGCCGCCTATTCGACCCTCAGAAAACCCAAGAGAATGCTTTACCTAGCTGCGTTGCAGGACGCTGAGGGGCTGAAAGGGAGCGATACCGTCAAGTTTCTGGTGTCTTTGGTGGGGAAGATGAGATTCGGAGCGATGAAGACATGCGTTAAGAAGCTGGTGGACGGACTAAAGGCTATCGTGGAGGATGACAATGGTGGTGGCAAAGAGGTGATGCGAGAAGCAGGGTGCGATGTTGAGATGATGATCGGACAACTGGAGAAATATCGAGCGAAGTTGGAGATGATTAAGGGGCAGATGGAGGAGGGAAAGGAGGGAGAGAGCGGGGATGATATGGAAAGGGAGGGTGGGGTAGGAAAGCGGAAGTTGATGAGATTAGGGGTGGATGAGGGTGAGGAAGGGGGAAGGCAGACGAAGGTGAGTAGGAAATTGAAGATGGAGGAGAAGAAGGGAGAACTCGAGAGGGCGCCGAAGGAAGTGAGAGAGTATGAGGGGATTGTGGAAGCGGTAAAAACGTTCATTATGGAGATTTTGGAGTAAGTTGGTATTTCTAGTATTCCTGTAGTGATTTTTGTTTGCTTATCCAGAGATTAGCGGGTTTGAATTGGACGAGAGGCGCGTATGCACGTGATAGGACACAAACTCAAAGCTAACTATACGGTAACCTCCTTACTTGTACAGAATGAGCCTTTGCAAGTATACCACATTACCCTTTCACGAGATTGTGTATTATTCGAATGTCAAATTACATGAGAAAGTGAGTTGCACACGGGAGAATTGTGAGATTGGCCTCAATTAACTTGATCATTGTCAATGGTTGCCTTGGTTGAGACATCTGCCTCAACGTTCTCAATTTCGAAATCTTTGTCCCCCAACCCGCCAACAGACTTTCACTGCCCAACCCCGTGCAGCGATCCAGACAGCCCTGGCGCAACCCCTCCATTATCTTAATTGCGACTGCTGCCGGGACATCGCCACTGACGCGCTCTCGGCGACACAACACGATACTTGCATCTTGTACAAACTCTACCTTGAGTGCAATCGCATGATCAACATGTACGATTGGTTCGTCGCGTTCGGCGTCGTGTTAGAGCGGGAGGCCAGGGGTGCGAAGGGGAAAATCGAGGAGAGGGAAGTGCAGTATCCTTTTTACATGGCCGCTGGGCTGGATGAATGAGTTGATGGAGTCAGTGTGGTGAATTGGGTATGGAAGGGGATGTTTTCATGCTATACCTGTGATTTCCTTAACATTCTGCCCTCCACGAACCCGATCTCCCGCCTTTGCTCATCTTGACAGAGCTCGCTTTATCCGATCTGTGGCCGAGCTGCAATTCCTGGGGTTTGTCAAACCGACGAATCGCAAGACCGATCATGTTGTGAGGTTGACGTGGATGAACGTGTAAGGAAGGAAGAGTATATGGGAGTAAGGTTCTTGGTGGGGAAGAGTGTGGTTGGTATATAATTACTTATTTGTCGTTATGTTAATTACAATACAATGACATCACCCGAAAATGCCTGTGTGGCTTGTTGATTGTTTGTTTGTCGTGTCCGCATTCCATCAAAAGCCATGAACCACCACAATCGCCCTGCCCCAAAGGACACCGAGAGAGATCAGAAGAAGGATCTTAAGCGAAGGGCCGCCGAGCAATCGGCCGCCGACTGGAACACTTTATTGATTTGGGCGAGGCGAGAGCGTGGCCCCTTCTACGATCCCATGACCCATACCTACCACGTCGACCGCAACTCCGACCGATACTTTGCCGGCTACACCGAGCTTGACCGCGAGGAGGCTATGATGAGCGCCGCCGGCGCTAGATCTGAGGACGAATCCATGCCGCCCATGCCCCCGAGCTTGACGCCCGCCTCCGCCGTCCCCAAGGTTGTCGTTTCGTCGCCCGCCTATCACGGCCTCGCCGACCCAACCCTCATCTCGACGGCCAACGGAACCAACTCCGAGCCAATGGCGGGTTCGTCGTTATCGGCATCTACACCGGCTACCGGTATTGCCGCCGCGAGCAAATCTGGAGGGAGCCCCGCTAGGCCGAGGGGCCGGCCGAGGTATGTGAATGATAGCCCATGGTTGCTTTAGGAACACCCCCGCTTTGGAAAAATGGTGATGGATTGACATTCATTCATCAATGTCTGGCCAATGTTACCTTGCCTACCGATATGTTGGACGAAAAATCTTATTGGCGCTGCGACTTGTCATAGGAAAACCGACCGGCCCTCAGGCCCATAATTGAAATAGTAACAAGTCTGATCCGAATTCAAACAGTATTACCTCCGGCGATTCCCGTTCAATATCCTGATAGAGCAACCCCATAGATTCAAATTTCAAATTGTGCCTGCCTGCTAGGATACACGTACTGATCTTGATTAACTTGTAAAATCCTAACGTATGCTTGTTCCTTCTGTACATAATGCATAATAATATATTCTCTCTCTCTCTCGATGCCATACTGACTTTGCTGCTCTCGTCAAAACCCATGGTCGATATATCCCATTTAGTATCGAGCTCGCTTACCTATTTATTTTATTTGGGGCAAGGTGGGTTCGGGGAGAGGCATATTTTGTGAATACGTCCGTGAAACAAATCGATTCGACATAGCGGATTCTCCCTAACGTTCAACGAAACGCGAGACCTATCGGCTTCGACACCCCAACGAGAAATCGCCGAGGCTGAGATGTAGCAAAATCGCTTTATGTCAATCATACGAGATGCCATTGGTTCAAATAAGCATGTAGGTTGGGAGCCGTTGGGGGAAGGACGTGAGCGAGCGGGGCGGAAGAAAAGTGGACGGAGAATGCTAGGGCGGTGGAAACTCGTGGACGACACCATGGAGATTACGTGACGGGAAGGGATGAGTATGATTACATATAATTATCGAGCGATGAAGTAAAAAATACAAAATGCGCTACAGTTCAGTGAAGATTTATGTACATAAGAAGAAAACATATTCGGTGTGCGGCATCATAACAAAGCAAACATCGTCGTCTATTGGAGTCATGGTGCTGGCTGGAAATCGTCCTTCTGCCGACACCGCCAACCACCTTCAGCAGCATCCCTCTAGTTCATCCCAAGCTGCCATTCTGCCCAACGTCACTAGGACTGTAGTTTGGGAACAAAGACGATCATGAGGGTGACGACTATCGCAAGCATCACGACCGAGACGCCGAGGCATAAGACTTGGTTCATGAATATTGTTTGTTTGGAGTGGAGCGGGGCTGGAAAATAGTCTTGTGAGCTTAGTGCTATAGCCTAAGTGCTGTCGTCGCTGAGATTCTCGAGGGTTGAGATAGGGCTTCTCTTGTAGAAGATATGAGATATGCCGAGTGTGGATTGCCAACCTTGACCTATTTAAAGGGCTCATGTGGCACACGTGGCCTGTTCCAATCTCTGCGGCCTGTTCATTCAGACTTGGGGATCATCTCTATTTCACGTGCAAAGTTCGCGAATCCGGATTGCCGTACTTTGTTTAGCAGGATTTCTGCGGCAGGATTTCTGTGGCCTAAGTCTTCCTTTGCTATTATTGGCTAGAAACAATGGGAAAAATGGGTGAGCTCGACCTCATAGATTATACGGCCCCTTGGCAGAACAGTGAACCCATCTAAGGTTCCACGGAATTCCGAGATGTCTTGTCACCATATAATATAAAAAAGTACCTTATGGCCTATCTGGATTGGAAATTTCATTTCATATATGAGGCGGTCACTTTTAAATTGTTACCTCTGGTGGCTTAGTATGACTCAAAAACAAAGTAACTTTTAAAAGTGGTCATCTCATAATTATATGCTATTTTCGGGGCGGCGCAGCAACGTTTGGTGGCAATGACGTCACTTCGAATACATCTGTGGGTCTTCGGCCTGTTGGGGATTGGAAAACGGAACACACGACGGGTTCTGCATGCACGCTCGGAAGTTATCCGAAAGGAAGCTACACTAAAATTCGAGCTGTCGAGCTACGACGTTGTGTGCATAATTATGTACTACCGCAAGGCTGACCATTTGCGTGTATTGTGAGCCCGATGCGATTCCCTTTGTAAGGTTGCGTGATATTGCATAGTAATTATTCGACCTGGCCTCACGCCATCAATCGGGCCATATTATGTTCACTTGATTATGTCTAAGAAAAAAAAAAAAAACTCATTTCATACGAAAAAACATGCTCGTATTTTTATTTAATGATAGTCATATAGCAAATATTCCAGAGCTTGAACTTACAAGTGTCGTTCTTGTCCATCACTTCATGGAAGCTGTTGGGAATCCAGCAAGGGATGGATGCCAGTGTTTGGAACAAGGACTGAAATCTCACATATTTCCGTGCTATTACATATTTGCATAGATAAATCCCAGAAGATCAAGTGATATCGTGCCCTGGATGCCTTTCAGGAGCTGCAAAATAGAAAGCGATATACAGAATACCCAAACTCTTGGTAACTATCTTAAGAAGTACGGCAATAAGATAAAGAACGGAATGATGGTCCTTGCATTATCTTTCAGGGGCAAGCGCGTCATCCAGGACCCCAAAATCGTACGTCTAGTAGGAGGAAAGGGAAAGAAGGGTCAGCGTATAATGCTGAGTCAGATCTCCTCGAGCAACCAACGCGTGCCAGGTGATCAGACTAACAGCATGCTTTCCCGCAACGGCCACGAAATCAACACAGTCGAGGATAATGAACTGTACTTGTGAGGGAAGGTGCTAACGTATGCCAGGCTTACTACCCCCGACGACGGGTAGCCAGCTTGAAAACACGCGTCTTCCTCGTGCAACTAACGTGTGCCAGACAATCAACGCTTTCCCACGACGGCAGGAATGGCTGTACGATATCAACACCCTCGATCGACGGTTCGAGGATGCTGAAACACATCTGCATCACGAAATTGAAATGTGGTCTCTGGCGTCTCCACCTCCACCTCATGACGTCAACTTTTCCATAGATACATTAATTGGACTAATTAGAGAGAGGGGAAGAAAGAAGGGTTCGGTTGTATAAAAAATTACATAATTCAGAGAAACCTAGAATATTCTCAGTTTGGAAAGCAACTGAACACGGCCTCTCGTGTTGTGCCGGTAGGCAACCATATTACCCCCGGATTCTGAAGGCGGTAGACATCGAACCGGAGCGATACTTGGATTTTGATCACTGTTTTCGACATTTTGTGCCCAATATTTTATTTTATTTTATTTTGTATTATCTCTACAATCCCGGCTTTGGCTGCACGCGTTCTTCTGAATTCACGTAGTAATTTCAATTATTCCTATATGATGATTCTCATATTTCTACATTTCTCTACTCCTTCGCTACATAAGAACGCCACATCAATTTGGACGTGTCAAGCACGTGCCTTACAACGCGTCAAGCACGTGCGTCTAGCCATAAAAATTGAGAGTACCCAAATCCCGGCTAGCATTTTGAAGTCTTCACCATTTCTCTGATAATTTAATCTGTAATTATTTAAATTATTTAATGGGTTCCCTTTACTAACCGTCGTCTCCACCCCCTACCGTCGAATGTGTCAGTTACCTACCGCGAGAGATTCTACGCCATTCATGCGTTTCAGTGAATACGGCAAGGGGTTTGCGGCTGACGTCATTCATGCGCTTCATGTGCGCTATAGAATACGGCAAGGGATTTGACGATAAGCCCTCCATCCTCTTTCCTTTCGTCGTCGTCGCCATCTAAAAGTTGAGTATAACGTCCTATATGTTTGCATACAAGAAAGCTTCCCTGCGGGGGTACCTTGGCCTAAATGTCCATAGATGATGCCTTGGCCTACAGCTTGTAGATACGGCGTAGGTTCGGATGCTGGAGTACCAGATCCCACCCAAGATAAGTCCAAGGAGAGTGCCATGGCGAGGACCGTTACTCCCGTGATATAAATATATAACGCTGGGTAGCAAGATATCAACGGTCCACGGCGGAAGTAGATTTTCTCTCCCAACATTTTGTGAGTATGGCCGGCACACAAACCCCCCTTAGTATCGCCACATTTGTTTCCTGCTAACAGCCGGTCTGGACAGCCTTAGCCCACTGATGAGGCCCTTTGGCAAGGGCCGAAACCGATATATTCTTGTCATTCGTAAACGAGTATAGTTTGGCCGAAACCGATATGTTCTTGCCATTTGCAAACAAGTATGGTTTCCGTTATTTGGAATTGACGCGTCACGGTCCTGCTGTAAATAGGATAGGTTGCTAAATAATAAAGGCCACCACTATTGCCTTGCCACTCTACCTTGCCCACACTGTCTCTTGTCGCCGTTCAGGCCGCTCTGCCTTGCGATGGAGTCTGACGTCCGGTGACGTGTCGCACGTAGCTCCACGCGCAGTGGCTGATCGATATGTCCAGCGACGTGAGTTCGCCGTTTCTGGTGGTGGATAACTGTTTTGGAGTGAGGCGAAGTGGAAGGGTTGGGTGGAATGGGTCATGATCAAGTGCCGGAGAACGAGCAAGAGAAAAGCAATCAGCAGATATATGAGACCTTATTCAATGCATGCGCTCCTCACAGACAGCTGGGAATATGCCTTCCGCTTCCACGGTTCCACCTAGCACGGTAATTCCCCTTTCCTCTCTTTTCTTTCCACTCTCCCATACGCATCCGTTTTACCTCTTTTCCTACACCTTTCACAGGTACATATCTGGCACTGCACTCTTTTGTCCGCCGTCGCCCTTGGATATGCCTATGTCGGCGCAAGCCCAAAGCTATCCATATACCGATGCACTCTTCCTCCTCCATTCTGGTGTCAGGTCCTGCGGGCCCCTCGCACTCAGCCTCCGTGGCCTCCAAGCACATAAATGTGGTGCTGCTGCCACCTCCGGTACCAATGCCCACGCCTGTGTCGTCGATGGCAGATCTGGGCACTGGGGTAGAAGCAGACGCGCTGGACACCATGGCGGAGAGGATGGCCACGTGTAGGATTGATAGAGAGATGATTGAGGTCGTGAGGGAAGAGGGTGTGAGAGGGGTGAAAAGGAGGGTTTTTGTTAGATCTGCAATCCGTCGTCGTTCTGCGGTGTATTGTCGTTCTGCGTGCCCTGCACTCCACTGTCGCCCTGCAGGCCATCCCCGCTCTGCGATCCATTGTCACCCTGCGGTCCATCGCCACTCTGACAGTTAACCATCGTCGCTCGGTAGGTTACCATCATTGTGGGGCTAATGGTTGTTCCGTGTTTAATCGTCGCCTGTTGCTCTATAGTTAACCATCGTTCTGCGGCTAACCATCGTTCTGAGTTTAATTATTGTTCTGCATTTAATTGTCAATCGTCATTTTTTTTTTTTTTTTTTTTTTTTTTTTTTTTTTATAGTCACTTGGACTTCCCTTTATTACAGTCGTCTATAATATTAATACAACATCACCCCATCCCCTCAACCGATACCCCTTGGATCCTCTTCACCACCCTCCACACCCCCCTGCCAGAGGATAACCCAGTCGCCCACCACCCGAATTCTCCTGCCACTTTTTTGGGAAATACAATGTACCAAACCCCAGCGGCTCCCCCCACCCGCCCCCATCCTTGCCACCAGCCATTCAAAATATCCAGTAATAGCCATTCCCAATGTACCACCTTATCCCCAACCCCAACCCACTGGCCCTCCCCAAATACATGTAACCAATGTCTGGCCAGCCCAATCTATATGACCAGAGCCCAACCGAGGGTCAACCATTCATCCCTAACCCCTCCCACAAGCCATCAGCAGAGCTCCCCCATCTCCCCCCTTCCCCTCCCACCAGGGCTCGTAGCCCTAGCCAGTCTGCAATATGGCACCAAAACACCCCTAAACATCACACTCACCAAGCCAATGTTCAGGCATTTGCACCACACCCCCTTCCTGTCCAACATCTAAACATTCCTCACACTCAAACGTGCCATCTGCCACCAGGTGCCCAGACCGATAGTTCAACATCACATTCCACCGCAGAACCCGCCACCAAACCACGTCAATCGTCATTAATCATTGATTGGCAGGTAATCGTCATTCTGTGTTTTGCGTTTTATCTTTAATTGTCGTTTTTGCATTTAATCGTCGTTTTGTGTTTAATCGTCGTTTTGTGTTTAATCGTCACTCGTCGCTTGGCAGTTAATCATTATTCTGCGATTTTATTTTTATTTTATTTTATTTTTTTGCACTCATCGCGCGGCATTTAACCATCGTTCTGTGGTTAATCATCGTTTTAAAGTTAATTGTAACTTGTCACTCATCGCTTGGCAGTCGTTCTGCATTTAATGATACCTTCGTGGCTGTGGTATTCAGATTACCCAGGTCAACCTGAATATATTCAGAGTCTTTGTAAATATTAGATATGAATAATAAACATCATCTATGGATATAGAGAAATAAGGTGTGCTGGAGATTCACTCGAGATGCATCCGGAGATTCACAGGTTATCCTCTGGAGATATTGTCGGGTACTCCTGGGGCCCAGGTTATGAAAAAGGATAATTTCGGAGACCACATCTCAATTTTGTGATGTATACCAGCGACAACGGGTAGCTAGCGCAATCGACATGTACCAGAGGCTAATGGCGCTTTTTCACGACGGCAGGAATGGCTGCACGAAATCAACACTCTCGATGGTAAAGGCTATCCTAAACCTCGCCAGCTCGACATGCAGTTATCGATTACTGACCTTATTTATTATCAACATTAATCTGCTTGAGTTAATTTGGGTTAATTAACATGAGAACATGGTGACGTCACCCGTGGAGGGATCACGCGACTTACCTGTCACTCGCCTCTTGTAAGTGGCAATAGTACTTGGTTGGCCAGTGGAATGTATGTCTTGGGTACTTTGATGTGTGTCTGTACTAGACCGGAGATGAATAGAGTGGCAACGAATGAACTTCAGATGATTGTGAAGATCTGTTATATCAGCAGCTTGGGCTGCAATAATCGAACTTCTTTGCTAGAGGACTGTAAACAAAAGCGGGAACGATAACCTCTTTCAAAACGCAGATACTATTCTCATTGCTGTGGGCGATTCACATAACAATCCGTATCAAAAGTCGACCGCTATCCATGTAAGATCTTGAGTCTTGTCTTGTAATTCAGTTCTCATCCACTATTATAGTGTCCACCTTAACGATCTGGCTCTTCGGCTACAAGTTCCCTCAGACATGACGCATGTAATTAGTGACCGACCCAAATACAGGTAATTATGTGACTAGCTTATTTCATCACGGTATCTCAATGTGAAATATGTCTGGTTCTTATGAATTGTCATGTTACTATCACACAGCGAACGCTTTGGAAACTCTTAAACAAGGGGACGACGCGTTTCCAATAGAAGTCTACAAGCATACAAAAGACGAAATTGAAAATAAAAAGGCATACAGGCAGTTGACCAACATCATCTTCCAAGGGGTAAATACATAAATATGCACTATATCAATTTAGTAGACTCTGCTCATGGGTTGATGCTTTGATGTTAACATTGTCACCTCATACAGAAACGTCTTGGTATCCTGCAGGAAGATGAATTTGTTGGTATTATTATCGACGGAAGGAAGTTATGCAGAGCGTTACGATTGAAAAGGTGGAAGTTAGCGCCGAGATAACGTCTGTTTTGGCTATTAAGGATGAAGGGGAAATTGTAAGTGCATGCGCGTGTTATGAAAGAAGGGGTTCATGTGTATGGAAATCCCGTCGTTTCCTGACGCGATTGTTTTTGTCTTAAGAAATCGATTCAACTAGCTGCCAAAGTGAGTTCCCTTGTGATGACAAACCATTTCATCTCTAAGATGAGACATTTTCGACAAAGAGTGCTCTGTGACTCACAAGGAGCTAGCCAAATTGACCGAAGAGATCCCTTTTTTTTTTTTTTTTTTTTTTTTTTTTTTTTTTTTTTTTTTTTTTTTTTTTTTTTTTTTTTTTTTTTTTTTTTTTTTTTTTTTTTTTTTTTTTTTTTGCATCTCCCTAATAATTAATTTGTTTCCACATTCATACCATCATTTGCTTTTGAAGGTCTCTATGGATTCCCTGGACCAGTGCTACACTCCCATCATTCAAAGCGGTGGCAGCTACGATTTCAGATCTTCTGCTGAATCAATGCTGACAATCTTCACGGGAGAACAATTCTCTGCTCACTTTGGATTGGATATAAGTTGTACTGCTCCAATATTGGCCGCACTTTCTTGATTGGTCCCAACGAGGTTAGTAGTTATAGATTTTCTCTATATTATCACGTCCTTTTACCTCTACTGTTCATATACTTAATCGTTGTGAAACCTATAGAGGTCCAGAATCGTGTTTTGAGCCTTATTAGGGACCGTATGAGAATCAAGGACGTGCACCAAACTCTATATTAAATAGAATAGGCCAAATCTCGAGAGCCATTTTGTGAATCGATTTGGCTATGGGGTAAGATTATTTACTGTCAGCCTGAAAGATAGACGTGTTCATTGCATTGTTTATTAGTAAATAAATACATCTAACGGAAATGTTGCATCTTCTGCCATTCAGATGGGTATCGAGTTCCGTAAGTTTGATAATAAGCTGACGGCGAAGAATGTTTGTGTCGTTTGTTTATTTATTTCATCATTTCTCGAAGTATCTTACTCTGAATTTAAATCCAATTAGTTACTCTCTGCGCTTGATTGATACGTACGTGTCACCAATGGTGCGCCAGAATTTTTACTGACTGCAACAAGAACCTAGATTGTATCGCTTTCCCCAAGGTACCGGTTTTCACCTTGTTAGATAGCAGATCACATATTCGTGATATCTACTGACCCCGATGTTTCACTGTGTTCTGCAAAATTCGACGGCTACATGGGAAATGTGGAATTATGCTGAAATCTTGCCCAGAATATTTCAGTAACTATGAAAAAGAGGCCGAGAACGAAGTGCACTGAATGCTGCTCATGGAAGGGAGCCGCAACAAAAGAGCTAGAGGTCAGATAAAACCTACTTTCCGTATATTTTTTATGTAATCTGCAACAAACTGACTGATAATTTCGTTTCTCACAAATTTCAGGCTTCGGTCCAACTCCATCCGGAAGCAATCTCGGTATCCCAGAGCCAAAGCCCTTTATCCTAGGTCTTCCGTAAGAAATCTTGTTTCTAATGAGACCGTCGTCAAACTCATTCTGGTCAGGGGCATCCCTATCCCGCGTCTCTTTGTCCAGAAACAGATCAGGGACAATTTTAACCGATGTCAATCTTCCAAGGAGATCGTACTGAAGTACGCTGGGGAGAAGTGGAGAAAATACTTCGAGCACGGGAATACGAACGATGAGGATTTGCGGACTCACTTCACTCCGGAGACCCTCAACAACATGGTCATCTTTCCAGCTGGAGGAACTCATAACCAATTACAATTTATCCCAGTTCGTCGGTAGAGCCAAAGCTCATCCACGTTCCTCTCGAAAAAGATCGAAAGGAGATTCGTCGAGGCATTTCGTCCGATGTGGGAGGATAACGTAGAGATGCGCGTCGATTATTGGAATCTGCATTGTGTCAACCGAAGTGGTTCGGTGAATTGTACGAATGGAATTTTCGTCAAGTAATGAAGGCTCTAGATCTCCACTTCAATCCACAATTGCACATCTAATCCGCAGACGACACATTCCGCAAAAATTTGACCGGGCAAATATCTCCCATAAGATCCAAGAATGACTTTATGCCAACCTTCCTACACACGATTACCTCTATCCCGCTTACGGTTTCCACACCGGATTTTGCGGTCGGTCTCCTTTGCTGCCTCAAATACGCAAGGTCCAAATCAACACCCCAGGCGATGAGCCGATTTGCCATGTCTGCGCTCTCTCAACTGTCTATGAATTTCATCTTTACGATCGCCTCACCTCCCACCTCGAGGCGTCGAACTGCTTCCTCACCTCCGAAGAATATAATGCCCTCTCATTGAGTATGGCGTCCGCCTCCCCTGCCGCCCATTGATCAGCTTCTGGTACGCGACAGGCATAGCCAAAATGGTAGGCGCCCACGACCCACTGGCAGTCCGGTATTTCGACGCAGCAATGTATTAGACTGCGTGGGATATCCATGGGAAACACCTGGCCATAAGCAGATGTGTGAATGAACCGGAAGAGAATTATCACACATTACATTATTCTTAGTGGGTCGGGCCGAACCCGTCAAAAACGGTAAAATATTCTGGGTTCCTGCGTACCGCGCATCTCCATGTTTTGTCGATGGCAGAAGATGATCAACCGTTTGGAATAGCTTTTTGGTTTGGGTGAGAAAGGCTATGGACTTGGCTGATTGCCACCTTAAGGGAACTTGGTTTGATACGGTGAACAAGTATTGGAGATTGAAAAGCAAAGAAGGAAGGAAGGAAAGAGGGAGGGCGTATCTTTCGCTGAGAAGAATTGAAGGAGTTTAAGAAAACATGTTAGGGAGGGATTATTCATTTTCTAAGCGTAGTTCTCCATTTTTCTGTTCTTTTCTTTGGGCGGTAGATATTCCATCTCTTTTTATGATTATCCTCTGGAAATATTATATTTATTTTTATTTTTGTCTCAATAAATGGTTTTGATCTGATGGTGGCAATTGATCCACATAAAAAATTCTTGATATCAGTACGAAATCAAGAGTTTTTTT
>RBNI01002211.1:0-19278 GCA_003990745.1 Jimgerdemannia flammicorona | reverse complement strand
AAAAAAAAAAAAAAAAAAAATTAAAAAAAAAAAAAAAAAAAAAAAAAAAAAAAAAAAAAAAAAAAAAAAACATACCTTTAGAGTTCGATAATTTCCTTAAGCAGTTGGAATGAGCGCAAGCTGTGTAAGATAATGCATATTTAAAGAGGTTAAGCATACAGAATGAATGTTAAAAATAAAAATAAAAAATAAAAAATTGTATTTGACATTATCACTTTGATTCTTTTCGAACAAAGAAAGTGAAGCTGGATGCATGGAGTAAACATAGTAAACATCAATCTAGTAAGAAGGCATACCTTGGATATTCTCTCCGGAATACGTTGGAACCTGGGGAACTTAGGAGCAGAACTGACGACGCAAACTCGGCGTGTGGAAATTGGAAATTGAATTCGACGTTGAGTTAACAGATAGGCCTAAGAATGTGGGAAGGTAGAAATGCAAGAATATGAAATACAGATGGGAATATACCATTCATGTCATCGAGTCGGTCAGGCGGGGGAAATGCGGTTGTGAACGTGCAATATAAGAACACAGAAATACGGTGAGAACAAAATAATAAAATAAAAATAGATAACATGAAATTGCGTATGAAGTCGCGAAACATAAGGTAAGAGAACGCGAAATATAAGAAAAGAACGCGAAATACATGGATAGAACAGAAAATATAAGGCAATTGTGTAACATGTAACGCCAGTACACGCAACGGAGGAAACATGGATTCCACAATAGGGACTATATGAAAAATATGAGTTCTTACCAAGAGACGGATCGCTAGGAATGTATCAATGACAGCTTGGCCGTTATATAGGAATTTTACTGTGACGTCACGTTATCGGCTTAGGTCCCGTGAAAGCAATATCACGATGGAAAGGCTATATTTTATATATTTTAATATCTTTATATACTCACCTGCTCTCCGGAGTGAATCACAACCTCGAGCATTTGTCACCAATGAAGACATTATGGCCTATCTACCACTTGTCCCCGTCCTTGAGATCTTTATCTGCCACTTGCCCCCGTCCTCGAGTTCTTTATCTGCCACTTGGCCCCGTCCTCAAGTTCTTGGTCGAGAACATCTGCATCTTCTGGGGCGTCACCCTCGGCTACAGTTCCATCCGTGCCCTCGGTCCGCAACTGCTAGAGCGACATCAAGGAGTTCCGTCTGACACTCATGAATGGTGTACCCGTGGGGAAGTCGATCCGTAAGGGCGTCCTGACCAAGATCCATGCCAGCTCTTCGTTTGATGAGTAGTGGGAAGGATTGTGAGAACTACGGTGGGGTTGATGGCAGATCGTTTGGGAGGACCAATCTGTTTTTTTGGGCATCCTCCCTTATTTTGAGGTATGTATTCTTCCATTTCCATCTACCTTCCTACATCTCTAGCCCTATGCATCAAACTAATCTCCCTCCCTACCCCCTCCCCCCCCCAAAAAACACCTTCAGTGGTAGCGCAAATCTTTGGTGTGCATCAATTGGCCATCATCTTAGGTCTCGAGCACCGCCCTGGACACTACAGGAACCCTGATCGCCGCATGGATCGTCCATGTCCAGATATATGGTGGCCCCCCTGAATTAGAAATATCCTGCAGGCGGTAGGTAAAGAGGCATCAGTTGACAGTGAATAAACGAGAAGGTGAAGTGAAACAGATAGTGGCAAGATAAAAGGACATTTTACATTTGCTTTCTGTTCTGAAATATATTTTGTCTTGACATTCACAGACAGCACGACCATCAATGCGGTTACTAAACAACTGGAACAATACATCACCACCGTCCGCTTGCGTGAGCAGTCACTCGAAGACAGCCTCGCCATGGTATTCGTTTGCAAGGGGACATCGCACAGCCGTATCTGGTCGGACACTCGCCAACAACGACATGCATGGCGGGCAGGCAAGATAGTAAGGGAGCTGGGGGCAAGGAAGGTGCTGCTGTGCCCGTCGGCGAGGGGGGCTGAGAAAAGGATTGGAGATGTGATTGGGATAAAGACGTGTTCCGTGATCGAGGTAAAAGTGAGGCTCAGCATCTTGCTGGTGGGACCTTCGTTTTTATTGTTCTCTTATCTATACGTCCACTCACTCACCCATTCTCTTCCCGGCATCAGCCTTCTGCCACCTTGGAAATCTACGCCACCCTCTCTGCCTTCGTCTGCTAGAAAGTCGAGCCGGTACACGCACCCTGGCTCCTTTCCACGTTCCCGACGTGCTCCAATCTGTCGCCTGGTCCGGCCTATCTCGCCACGAACATCAGGACGAGCTCCCCATTAGCCAGCAAGGAAGCGCGTCATACCGCAGGAGACCACAGACATCATCACGCGAGTGCCCGCCCCTGCCATCTCCACCCCCACTATTCCCGTCACCATTCCTGTCGCAGCATTTCCAGTGCCAAGCCCGCCACAACCTCAGCAACAACCGCAATCCCAATCTCAACCGCAATGGGTACCACAATAGGCACAGCCCCACCCTCATCCGCTCGTCCCTTGAACATTTCCACTCAGACAGCCAGTTCATCAATACCATTCAA
The DNA here is from genome assembly GCA_003990745.1 of Jimgerdemannia flammicorona. Classification (NCBI taxonomy): domain Eukaryota; kingdom Fungi; phylum Mucoromycota; class Endogonomycetes; order Endogonales; family Endogonaceae; genus Jimgerdemannia; species Jimgerdemannia flammicorona. Next base: position 16,757 of record RBNI01002211.1, on the reverse strand, counting down.
TCATCAACTACAGCAGGGAAAGAGGTGGGAATAGTATCGTCAAGGCTATCCCTGAGCAGGTGCAGGATTTTTATACGTATGTACTCTCATGGTCAGACGAGACGACGGCTATGGACAAGATGGCGATAGCGACAACGGCTGCAAATTTTGCCAACTCTACAAAGATGTCAAGCTTCTTGACCTTGCAGCTGTGGATGTACGACAATGGCCACCTCATCAAGGTGAAGCACGTTCTTGACATTGCTGGCAGTATGTACTGATTTACTTATTTTTTTTTCGCATTCTCATTTTGATATATTGGTTCTCATCTTCCATTCATACCCTTAACTCCCTAGGCAATCTTGTTAACGGCACGCACATAATTCAGTTGTAGCAGAAATCCGCCACCGAGGCCACCAACCAGCAGTGGTCGCCGACCGTCAACAGTTACATCTTCATCCTGACCTCGTCCTCATCACCACTAGCGAGGTCGCGACGACACCAAGGTCCAACTTCTCGAGCACTCTGAGAAATGCCTGGGGCTTTCTCTTCTCATCTTTGGCAAGCGCAAGGCAAAGGTGGGTGCAACGATCATGGCCACAAGGCGGAGGAGGTGTTCGAGATGACAGAGGGAGGCAGTCACCATTCTTGCCAAGGAGAGCAAGCTGCAGAGCAAGCCGCAAAAGTAAGCCTCAATTTAATTCAACAATTTATTATTTTATTATTTTATCTTGGCCTGACCCCGAACCAAATTGTTTCCCAGCCCAAAAGGTTGTCACCGTGAAGCACTACGGCCATGGTATCTTCCCTCAGGACAACTTCTTCAAGTCAACAGTAAAAATGAGGATACTTCCATAATACCGCCGAACGTTGGAGTCTGCACGGGAGGGGTATGAGAATGGGTTAGTAGGTGTCGACGAATATTGGCATTGAGTTTGGGATGTACTATTATATATATATATTGCATATAAATTTTTGACCTACCTGCTCATTCAACCACGTCCTACCTCTCTTTATCCTTCTCCTTCTCCCAGCACTCCACAATTCGCCATACCCTCTTCACTTTCACATCACCAACAGTGTCTCCCCCTTTCCCATTCACCTTCCTGATTCTCACCTTACGTGCTCCTCTGCCTCTCCACATGAGGACACTGCTCTTCCGCTTACTTGTATGTGGTTGGACGACTTTTTTTCATTTTTTTATTTTCGGGATACGATGCGTGCGCTAGGTATGGACTCCGTGAATCATTAAGAACTTCAAAAGGATAGGGAGAGGGATGCGAAGTCGGTTGCGCTGGGCAAACAGAAAAGAGAGAAAGGGGACTATCGGCCCATGGTGGGTTTGTGTTTTAACGATTTTATGTTTAGTGAACTCATTCCTGACTTACCTCCCCTCTCCAATTCCAGGCGCAAACGCGCGATCGCCGTGGGGTGATTCTCCCAGACGAGCCTCTCAAGCCGTACCGCATGCTCCTCGCGCTCTCCTCTGCCCGCGGAGGTGACAAACGAACAGTTCCACCTTGCGGCTGGCTTGCAACCACTCCTTCCAACGACGATGCATGGACAGGCATCGACCCCTTCGCACAGCACGCACGCTGGTGCTGGGTCCAGTATGTCTGACGACCCAAGGTGGACACCACAGTTGGTTCCACTAAGAGACATGATGAGGCTGAATCGGAGTCTGGTGGCGGCGGGGATGCTGGTGAGGGAGATACCGAGGAAGGTGGCGTTATCGTGAGAGTGATTGTTGTTCGGGAGGGAAGGGTGGAAGGCTTTCGAGGCTGTGATGGGGATGGTGTGCAAATTTTTCTTTTTTTTTGGGCTGAATAGGAATGGAGAATTGGTATGAACGGTGGGTATCTGGCTGGCATCAGCGACACCCTGACCACGATACCGAAGCATCAGAGTCATCATGCTCGCTCCGCTAGACTGTTTTTGTCAGTATTTTAGATTCGTCGATGTCAACTTTGTATTCATTTATTTATTTATTTTGGATGGTTTAATTGCTGTAAAACTTCTGTTACAAGACCCGCACAATGTTTGGTGCACAAGTGGTTTAGAACATTTGATTTCTCATTTACACCAACAAGCAGTAATGACTTTCGCCGCAGACATACAATCATCATCCAACAGTACTAATCCTAACGACTGTTACTATCGCAAGAACATACAACAACAATAAAACAATCTTCTAATCATGAACTTCATTGTTCGGATCCCATTCATTTTTAAATGCCTCCATATACTCCTTATCAGAATTGTGAAATGCTTCAATAAACCTAGCCTTTACAAATGCTTTAATTGAGCCATCAATCAAGACCTTGCCCTTTCTAGCATAGAATCAGTGAATATGATGAATACTGGTAGATGTTGCAATGAGACAATTACGGTGGATAGACATTGTGACCAGGTGATTAAGATCCAATATTTGGATTTGTTCATCCTTGTTGAGATTTACAACTCGATATGTACGATATGTACTACGTCATCAGGGATACGTCAGCAATCAGGGCAATCAGTTCACGTAAATTCGCGCTATACATTTTATCAAATAAAATCCACCGTATTCTAAAGAAGTATTTACAACAATCCTGAACCAGATGCCAGATAGCTTGTTCATCCATGTATTCTGCATTTTATAGTGCAAGACAAACATTTCATCCTAGTGTATCGAAAAGCATCTAGAGCTGAGATAGAGGTGAAGTGATCATCGTCAAATTGTTCAAACTCGCCTGCCACCAGTGTGCTTTTTGGTTTGTGGAGTAGGTCACATCAAGAATCCCCATTCTCGAAGTTGGGAAAGAAAAGGGCCAAGGTGGTTAAAGCTGGTAGCAAATCAGCGAGCAGATAATGAATGATGGCGAAATATATATATTATATAAGTATAATGTTTGTACATATTGTAAGTTTTCAAAAGAGAAATGTCCTAAATTTGGCATTACTTTGGAATGCAAAATGAGTTGTCATCTTGATATGATGTTTGCCCATTTCTTACAAACTGTAGCTATACTAACTGCAATATAGTCATCTCCTGCAAACCAGAAGATATCTATCAGAACTTCTGGAGAAAGATGAGAAATATAGTCTTGCTGCAGGGGGGATTGGTTTTGATATAGCTACACCTACTTGTGGAATCTCCTCTACTTATGGTTTCTACCTATCATTAATAGATATTACTAAGTGCTCAACTGATTTTTATAAATTGTGATATTTAAGCTACTTAATTTTTACAATTCTAAGTGTTTTGATTAGCTCTAATTTTGTAAAGAATAGATATATTGTGATTAGTGCTCTGAATGAGTCAATTTGAATCAAATCCAGATTTGATTCATCACATGATGGTTTGATCTGAATCTCAAATCTGAAGCCATCTGAATCAACTCAGATTAATCTGAATTGCCCCATCTGAATTGCCCCATCTGAATCATCCATCCAAACTACCCCAATCTGAATCACTCAATCCAAATCACTCAATCCAAATCACTCAATCCAAATCACTCAATCTGAATCACTTAATCTGAATCCTCTAATTCGAATCCTCCAATTCGAATCCTCCAATTTGAATCCTCTAATTTGAATCCTTCAATCTGAATTCTCATCCGAATCCTTCAACCAAATCCTCCAATCCAAATCCTCCACATGACTCATATGCTGGATGCATCTACAATATAATACATATATACACATATACAATACACATATATGCATATACATGTACATACAAACATACAAACATACATATCGATAGATCAGTCTTCAACAGTTCATAGTACTGATGATGCTTCAAGTCAAACATCTCTGATAGTTCCACACCTTCCATGCAATCCTCACTCTGAAATCTGGCAACATTGTGCTAAGATAGGAGATGATGTTGTTTGTAATTATTACAGATAAAAAATTAAGATATACTTATTGACACTTTTTGTTTATTTTGATACATACATGATATTGTTTAATCCACCCCCATAAACTGCACCAGCCAGAAGTTCAAAATACTTGGGGGTATGACTTCAAACATGAATCGATACATAAAAGACAAGCACTCTGACAAAATCAAAAAGAACATGGAGACAAATAAAATCGACATCCAAGCTGTGGTGGATATATTTATCTGATTGCCTGACTATTTCTGTACCAATAATGCCATTTAATCAAAAATATTTAGCCATACTCTTTGGCAGAATTTCAAAATCAGCTCATTTGCTAGATTATGTACACAGACCAGCCATTCACAACCATTAAGAGTGATCCATTGTATAGCATCTTTGGCCTCCTCAAGCATGATTTATATTTGCCAAGTGCCAATACTATTCACAAAGATGTCCTGGAGGCCTATAGGAAGGAGCATGACAATCTCTGCCAGATACTTCAGGTAAAATAAGGGTAGCATCGTGACCTTTGCAAGTTGAATTATATAAAAGAGCTCACCAATTTAACCTCACATTCAATAAACAGAATTTGGCAGGCAAAATTTCATTTACGATCAACACATGGACATCCCCCAATATAATTTTATTTCTGAGCATTACCGGTCATTAGATTGACCTTAATTGGCAGCTTAAATCTCTTACTCTTGACTTTGTCAAACTTGCTGGCCCTCATTCTGGAGACAACATTGCAGATGCTTTTATTAGTTATATCCAGGAGCTTGGAATTACAATCAAGATAAAAAAGGGGGGCTTGCTATCAGGTTGGCATTTTGAGGGAGGTTTTAAAACAAACCGGATTTTATTGGTTATTTATTTATTTTCACATAAATTCGCTGACCAAATATTTCAAGTACAGATTTTGGCCATTATGATAGACAATGCTACAAACAACTCAACATTTTTCAAAGTTTTAGTGGCCAGCCTCAAATAGGAAAATATGGCCTTTGGTGCAGAAAGCTGCCATGTATGATACCAGGCCCACATACTGAACTGTGCTATTCAGGACTATCTTATGCATATAGACAAAATATCTGAGAGAGGAGAGGCCCTGAGTATAATTTCCAAGCTACACAACCAGGTTGTATTGGTCCGATTATCCCCACAATGATGAGACAAATTTACTGCACAGTGTAGGGCAATCAGTTTAGCCTCAAAAGAGCTTATATTGGATGTCTATATGTGTTGGAACTCAGCATTTGCAATGATCCAGCATGCACTGGAGTTTGCTGTGGTATGCATTCTTTTTTTCTTTGGTTGGCTAAAGTAACTTGTTTTGGATGATTGAAGATTTATTTTAAAAAAAAAAAAAAAAAACAAAAAAAGCCAATAGATTCAACAGTGGCTGCTGATAAGGAAATACAGGCCAAGGCTCTAGGTGAAAGCAAGTAAGATATACTTAGGAATGTTGTCAGAGTTTTGGAAGTAAGTGGTGATTGCTCTGGCTCCACACTCATTTTGTCAGCCTCCATACTCATTTTGTCTGCCTCCATATAATACAATACCTCACCACATATAACTGCCAGTGTTTTGATGATTGTATAAAGGATATAGCCAAACAAATGACCCCAACAATAAGCTCAGCAATACCAGTATACAACCTTCTGATTAACTGGCTAGAGGATAAGCTCGAGGACAGGCTGAAGGGTTGCAGTGATTTATAGTTGAGCCCAGATCAGAGAGATACCATGGAGATTGCTCTTAGTAAGCTCAGAAAATACTACTCCCAAACAGATACTACCGTATACTCAATCAGTACAGATATATTGATGTTGGCATATAGCCATTGCCCCTTCCAAAACAGAGAAATCCCTGTAAAAAACTCACTCTCTTCTCTTCTTCGAACAGTGCTGGACCCATACTTAAAGCTACAATACCATAAAGATCAGGGCTAGGAGCAGTACTTTATTGAGAGAACCAAGCAGGCCATAATCGAAGTGTACTGGAAAAACTATGTACTGCCACAAGGTTCTGGCCAAAGTCCAGATGAATATGCTAAGGGATCCCTCCTGTCCCACATTTACTTCAGCAGAAAGAGGAAGAGGGAGCCATCAGTGAAAGAGCTGCCATCAATAGAGGAACTTACCATTTACTTCGCCAGCAACTGTGTGATCCTGCTGGAGGGCATGGAGGTGCTCAACTGGTGGAAAGTGAGTTGTCAGGTGGGCATTATCAGGTGGGTATTGGGTCAATTTAACCCACCAATCTAACTACTGCTCTATCCACCAGGGCATGCAGCTGTGTCAAATGGACTTCTCTAGCCTGTGTGGTATGGCTCGGGACTACCTGGTGATTCCTGCCTCCAGTACTCCCATCAAGCAGGTGTTCTTAGATAGAGTAAACCTTGTTGTCCCAAAGAGGTGTATGCTGAATGCTGAGACAATCCAGGCATGTATGTGTCTGAAATCTTGGTGGGGCTCAGGCTGCTAAAATTTGGCAGTTCCTGGGGATTTGTGGATAAGTTAGTTGGTCTTGTGGAATATTTAATACCTTTCAAAAATAATAAAAAAGTAAAAAACCCTGAGGACTCGGCCCAGAGTTTGTAGCCCAAGTGGGCAGTAGTCGGCAGGATTGACAGCAGCAGTGGAGAGAGTATGCAAAATTTGTGGCCCTCTGCCAGCAGCAAGGGGCAGCCCTAAGTCACAAGTATCCTGGTTGGGGGGGTTGGTAGAGGGAGCATGCAAAACTTGTAGCCCTCTGCCAGCAGCGAGAGGCAGCCCCTAGCTGTCAGTGCCTGGGTCAGTGGATGGGGTCGGTCAGCAGAGTTGGTGGGCACAGGGTCAGTGGAGGGAGCACACAAAATTTGTGGCCCTCCACCAGTAGCAAGGGGTAGCCCCAAGCTGCAAGTGTCTGGGACAAGTAGGGCAGGTAGAGGGAGTGTGCAAAATTTGTAGCCCTCTGCCAGCAGTGAGGGACAGCCCCAAGCTGTCAGTGCCTGGATCAGTGGGCAGGGTCAGTCAGCAGAGTTGGTGGATGCAGGGTTGGTGAGGGAGCACACAAAATTTGCAGCCCTCCACTAGCAGCAAGGGGCAGTTCTAAGCTACAAGTGTCCAGGATAGGTGGGACAGGTGGAGGGAGTATGCAAAATTTGCAGCCCTCTACCAGTGGTATAGGGGCAGCCCCAAGCCACCAAGGAGTCTGGGACAGAGGGTGCTTCTGGCAGTCAGAGGGTGCTTCTGGCAGTCAGAGGGTGCTTCTGGTGGTGGAGGGCATTTCTGGTAGTCGGAGGGTACTTCTGGCAGTTGAAGTCCACCACAGATTCAGGCCCCATCACCAGTTCAGGTCCCATGGGCCAAGGGGTCAGTAGGGCCCTACATAACGCCTAAGCTAGTGCTACAGAAGAGGCACCTGGCCCAACCCCCTACATAAGACTGCCCAACCCATACAAAATGACTACCTAACCCTCACAAAAGACTGCCTATCCCTTGTGAAAGATTGCCTAACCCTTACAAAAACTACTCCACCCACCAGTCCTAGGCCTTGATGAGCTTATCATCTGTTGTAAGTGTGATGACTGTTGTGTCCAAGCTCTCCTCGAAGGTGATGGTGCCATGATGATCATGTGGTTAGAAGAGAACAACTGTGTTGGTCACAAACAGGACCCCAAAACCATAGGTGAAGTCATACCAGACTCCTCTGCTATCCTCCTAAGTTGGGCCCTTCCTTTCCAAGATGTAAAATATTACTGAGGTGACATTGTTGTCTATGTGTGTGGATAGAGAAATGTTGTACCTGATATATCCTAATGTGATATAAGCATATAGTTGAGTGAACCCTTAGCCCAGAACCTCATACTGCCAGACTGTGCTGGTGGATGTCTGCCCTTGGTCCAGCCCCAGGAGCCCCAGCTTGGAAACCTATCAAAACAGATGGCAACTGGTCAGTCCTTTTTGCATGTGAGGGGGGCAGAAATCCCCCAGGCTGCAGAAACCCCCTGGGCCACAGAATCCCCCCAGGCTGCAACACCCCAAAAAAGCAGAGCTTCTCACCTTATATGGCATGCTAAATTGCACTAAGAATGTATATACAGCCACACCGAGATCACCACCAAGCTGGCCTGCTATACACTTTACCAATCTGCTCAAAGAACTCCAAATTATAGCCACCATCACTGCACAGGCCGTGTCATGCTCACACACAGTTTGCTCTTCGACGGTACTTCTAAAGTTCCAGTAGGGGTACAGAATCTTATGTATCCCTAGAATTATATCAAAAAGAGTATATCAGCAAAGAGTGTGATTTATCTGGAAAGGAGAAAAAAAAAAAGAGAGATGAGTGTAGAGGATTTCGGAACTCTGGAACCCACCCTTCACCAGTTTTGAAGTATACCCAATTCCCATCCAAACTCTCCCTCCTTGCTTTTTTCACCCCCTCTTTCCTGCCATCTGGTATTTGATATAATCCTCACAAATCTTGTTGATGTGGTAGTGAAGCTCATCACTATAGAGGTTCCTTACCACTATCACAATCACCTCTCCATGTTTGTTAATAAAGATATAGTTCTCTCTATCATTGGTTACTCCTGCTGACCAATGGACCTCTTGGTCAAGAACAATTGACTCTGATTCGAATATAGACCCCCAAGCCTTGATGATGATGCTGGTACTACTTATGCTGAACATCTTACCCTCAAATTTCTCTATCTGATCAGACACTAGATGTGATTGAACTCAGGTAACTTTGAACTCTCCTTTTCAATAGAACTGAGCTCTGATCTGAGGGACTGAGATAAGTGTACAGATGGGTTATATGCAGACAGGTTGTATGCAGGTGAGTTGCATGCAGGCAGGTTGCATGTAGGTGTGGGTGTTTTTTAGGGGGAGACTATGTAAAAAAATGAAATTAAATAAAACATAGAGATGGGTATTTCAGAAAAAGAGCATAAGTGAGTGAGTGAGTAAGCTGCATACCAATGAGTTACATGCCAACAAGTTGCACAAGTTACACAAGTTGTACAAGATTGCTCACAAAGGCTTGCTTTTGTTCCTTTTGAGACCTCTACTATGCAATACATTGACTCAACAGCTCAGCCACCAAAGGCATGTCCTGCAACATCCTCCAACCTTTCTTCATCTTGATCAGATGTTGCGAATAAAGTCAGCAGATCTTGCTGTAGAGCTGTGGACCCTAAGAAGAGCATGAGATAAATCAGGTCATGCTGGGGGAATTTAAACAAGTAAAAAGTAGTAGCAGAAAAGAGCAACCTACATCTACTACAGGCTGCTCTAAAAAGGCTACCATGTACATAGCTGTAAGGTCTGTGAATTCCAAGGTCTGAAGGGCTGCCATGAGTTTTTGCCGGAATTCACCCTCATCCCCACCATTGTCATCGCTATCACCATCACCATCACCACCACCATCACCTCTTTGGCTCTTGATGAGCAGCTTGTGTGCTGCCCATATGAGAAAGAATCTAATATTGTCAGCAGAGAATGCATTTCCACCTTGAATACTCCCTCTTTTGATGATCATTATAGGGTAAAAAATGAGTAGACTGGACCAACATATAAATTAAGGGCTGCTGTTTTGTTTGCTCATAATGTGGCAGAAAAGAACAAAGAAAAAGAATAAAGAAAAAAAACAAAGAAAAGAGAGGGAACAAAGGAAAGAGTGATGTCACCAAAGTGTGATCGTGAACACCTTTCTCCGGTACTATTCATATTACACAAGCTTCAAGCAACAGTTTTTCGACACAAAGCGGAGAAAAGGTATTATAACCATGTCTTCAAGCAAGAGTTCCGACGGGCATGCTGGGTCTGGTGGACCTGGGGCCTTTGGCTGGCAGCAGGTTGGGAGGGGTTATGGCCTGGGGATGGGGGCCTTTGGAGGGTTGATGAGTGGTGAGAGTGCTGGAGGAGGGCCAGTGTCCAGTGGGAAGGGAGGAGGGACTGGCCACATGAGTTTTGCTGACAAGGTAAAGGGGAGTGGATGGCCAACTGGAAGCCAGGCTGGTGCTGCAGTGGGGAAGGGCAAGGTGAGCCCTGGAAGGGGGGGAAGTTCTCTGGCTGAGGGTATGAGCGTAGGGTCTGGAGGTGTTGTGGCTGGGGGTGGGACTGCTGATGGCGGCGTGACAGCGGATAAGGAAAAAAAAAGAGATGTGATGGCTGATGGCCAGGGGGGGCAGGGGTTCCCGATGCAGAAGGGGGACTTAGCGGATGGTGTGATAGGACTGGCGGTGGCTCCATTACTCAAGAAGTCTATCTCAGAGTTTGCGGCTACATTGTGCTTCCGGGGCTTGGCGGTGATGGCGAGGATGGTCCTGGGGCTTATATCGAAGCAGGTGGCGGGGGCAGCATCGGTGAAATTCCTGAAGGGTCTGGAGGGTGTGGAGGTGGGCTTTGAGGAGGTGGGCCCCCTGGAAGAGGCGCTGAGAGCTGGAGTGGCAGTTGGGGAGGTGGTGGTCCCTATGGTGCGCTGTTTGCGGTGGGACCCTAGGGTGGTACAGCTGATGGTGAGAGGAGTGCCCATGGTGATGAAGGAGGAGACAAGGAGGAGAGTAGAGGAGGTGATGGCAGAGTATGGGGATGTGGTGGATATCGGCTTTCAGATGTGAGAGGGGATGACAATCAGGACAGGCGATGTCGATGTCAGGATTCGGCTAGCAGGGAGGGAGGCCACTGGGAAGGCAGGTGACTGGCCCTCAGTATTGATGTAGGGTGCTTTTATTTGTAAGGTGTCGAGAGTGAAGGGGAGTGAGGAGGAGGAGGAGGATTTGCTAGAGGCATTGGAGGAGATGAGTGGTGTGGTGGAAAGGCGGGCGAAGGCCTGGAAGCTCTTTGAGGAGTCGACACACCTAGAGATTGTGGAGGGGAAGTGTATCTGCACTGACAAGAAGCAGTGGGAGCGGGCCCAGGGGTGCTTGCGACAGAGGGAGCTTTTGGTGAGTATGACTAGAGGGGAGAAGAGGAAGGAGGATAGGGCTGGAGAGTCTGGTGGGGTCAAAGCAAGTGTTTGGGCTGGTGAAGTAGGGAAGGAGGCGGTGGTGATGGAGGAATGGGCTGCGAAAGTGCTTGGCAAAGATCCCTATGCTGATGGTACTTTTGAGGTTTGGGAGGCGGCGTCGGATGGTACCCCCCCCCCACTTGTCAGGAGGGGCCCGGTGAGGTGGCAAGGGGCAGACGAAGATGTTCTGATGCAGGGAGCTCAGCAAGTTACCTTTGGGGTCCCTGATGTGGCGAAAGGAGGCCAGGTGGTGGCAGTTGGTGAGGATGAGCTGGTGGATGTCCCAGAGGAGGAGTGGAATGAGGATGCCAGTGTAGGTACTGATACTATGATACTGGATGCAGGGCAGCTAGGGACCCCTGGAGGGAAGGAGATTGGGAATCTGCTGTGGATGAGCAACGTGATGGATAACCTTGCAGCTGAGGTGTTGGGGGAAGTAGATCTGAGGGCCATGCCAGAGGAGCACTGGGCACAGATTCTGCGAGGTGATGGAGTAATGGAGGCACTGAAGATGGAGATTCTGGTGATCTTATTGGAGGATGAGGGTTATGAGGTGGATGAGGTGAGGAAGGCAGAGCTGATGGTTATTGCTAGTGAAAGGGCTGCATACTGCTGGGCAGAATGCCATGGGTTGAAGTTCTGGCAGGAGGTCTGTGGAGAGTATCAAGAGGACTTTGAGGAGAGAGAGGATGGGGCGATGGTTGAACTTCTGGAGGGATTAGAGGCGCAGGAAGCTGCGAAGAAGGAACTGGCTGCAGAATGCATCTTGAATTTGGTACAGGAGGACTTGGGTGCAGATTTGTAGAGGAGAGGCTCAATCTTTAACATTATTCATCATGAACAGTACAACCAATATTTTCTCTCTCAATGTGAATGGCCTTCAGGGAATTGGGAGGCGTAAGAACATTTTTACATGGCTAAAGGGATTGGAGGCCGATCTCTTTCTATTGCAGGATGTATGGTGCAAGGATGAGGATGATCAGGTGGAATGGACTAGGGAATGGGGTGGAGCCGCTACTTGGTTTGGAAAGGTGGCGATTCTGATAAAGAAGGGTAGAGGCGATTTGGAGGAAATCAGGAGCTGGGGAGATCACTTGGTCTGGGGTAAATGGCACCAGCCAGAGTGGGAATCAGTGAGGGTGGGCTCTTGTTATTGTCTGGCAGCTAGGGGAGAGAGGATTGCATGGATTCAGAATCTGCTGGAGGAGGGTGTTCTTTTGGAGGAGGGGATTGATGTCCTTGGTGGTGATTTTAACATGGTTCAGGATTTGCACCTGGATAGAACTGATGGAGGGAGAAACGCCAGAGGGAGGAGTGGCAGTCTGGATGCATAGGAGGAGGTAGAGAACCTTAGCTCATTAGGGGATAAGGGCCGAATGTGTTGGGGTGACTCCAGGGTCTACACACACTGGGTGAATGGCCTAGGGACTAGGATTGACTGGATTCTGACTGTGGAATGTTGGGGCACAGATGTCTGGAAGGCTTTAGAGGTGGTGTGGTGCCCATGGTCTGATCACTGGGGACTGTTCGGGCAGGGGCAGTTTGGGGGGAGTGGAGATGGACCCGGACATTGGTGCCTTAACTCCTCCCTGCTGGCTGAGAAAGGGTTGTGGGATTCATGGGTAGAGGACATCCAGACAAAGGTTCTACTCTGGAGGCAAGAGGGTTTTTCAGTAGCTGTCCATTGGTTGAGGTTGAAGGAGGCTGTGAGGGCCTATTGGGGTGGAGCTGGTAGAGAGGCAGGGAGATGGAGGAGGAGGAGATTATGGTTTGCTTCCAATCGGCTGAGGGGATTGCAGTTAGAGTGGGCAGATTTGCTTACAACTGATGAGGTGGAGGATTGGAGGTTAGCGAGGGCAAAATTGGAAGTTGTGGAATTGCAACAGATGTTGAGAGAGGAGGAAGAGACTCATATGCGAGGAATGGCAGCCAGACTAAGGTGGCAGGGGCTTGAGGAGGGAGAGAGGCCTACTAGGTACTTGTCTAGGCTCCTCAAAGCCAGGCGGGTGAGACATCGGTGGGAGGGAGTCTTTGATGCTGAGGGGGAATTAGTACATGGTACGCAGCAGATCCTGGGAGTATTGAAGGTGAATTGGTGGGGTCTGTGGAGTGAGGAGGAAGGGGGTACTGATGCTGCGGTGATTGGTGATACACTGGAGGAGTGGGAACCGCTGGTGGTTGAGGGTCTAGGGGACTTAGTCTTGCCAGTCCAGGAGGAGGAGATTCAAGGAGTCCTGGCAGCGACTAAACTGGGTACAGCACCAGGGGAGGATGAGTTACCATGGGACTTCTGGAAGAAGATGGCGACAGTTCCGGGAATGCTGGGGGAGATGGCTGCACTCTGTGACTATGTTCTTCTAAATGGAGTGTGGGTTGGCGAACAGGATCTGGGGCTGGTGGCCCTGTTGTACAAAGATAAGGGCAGACGTGAAGATTGGAAGAACTGGAGGCTGATCATGCTCCTGGATATGGATCGAAAGTTGGTGACTAAGGTGATTGTTGCAAGGCTATAGAAGGTTGCTCAGCAGGTGCTGGGTGAGGAACAGTGGGGCTTTGTAGGAGGTAGACTCATCAGAGATGGAACTGCCTGGGTGCATAGTATTATTAAAGGGGCCCGGGCCTGCGGACTGGATGGCAGACTGGTTTTCTTGGACCAGGAGAAGACCTATGACTGTGTTCGGTGGGTCTGGCTGGGCAAGGTGCTGGACAGGATTGGTGTTCCCCCACAGTTTAGGGCCTCTATGTTGAGTTTGTTGGAAAAGAGTAGAGCAGCGCTGATGTGTAATGGTCACAGGGGTTTGGCTTTCCCCTTGGGGAGGGGAGTTCCTCAAGGGGATCCACTGTCTCCTATCCTATATGCCCTCTCCTTGGAACCTCTGATGGATAGGATCCATAGGAGGGTGGCGGGGCTCTCGGTGTATGGTGTGGAGTGGAAGGTGGGAGCCTTTGTAGATGATATGGTAGTTGGGCTTGGATTGGTAGTGGATGTGGAGGCCCTTCGAGAAATGGTGGAGTGGTATGAGGTGCACTCGGGAGCAAAGCTCAACTGGCATAAGTGTGAAACGATGGTGCTGGGGAATGGGCTAGTGGGTGGGAATGTCATTGGAACAATTGTCCCCACAGGAGAGGTGGTGTGGTATCTTGGTATCTTTCTCTCTGTATATGGATCAGTTCTGCCCCAGATATGGTGGGAGAGGAGGGTGGACATTTGAGGGGAGGCTCTAAAAAGTTGGGGGGGTCGCCACATCTCCCTGGTGGGGTGGGTGGCGATTCTGAATATATACTGGTTCCCCAAGCTGTGGTATGTGGCATATCACTTAGACTTTCCTGCTTGGGTGGTGAAGCGGTTGATGAAACTGGCTAGGGATTAGATTTGGGCAGGCAGAAGGGCCCAGATCAGTTGGGATACCCTTGCAGAGCTAGTGCTTCGGGGAGGCCTGGGCCTTGTTGATCTCCCTAAGCATCTACACTGCCTGCGAGCTTGGTGGTTGAGAAGGGCTGTGGAGCTACAGGGTGGAGGTTGGGTACCATTGATGAAGAAGGTGTGGGAGATGAGGGTCTCCTCCCGGGGGTCCTCAGGGGATCTGCTCTCTTTGGTGGGTCTGAATGGAAGTCGCCAGCTACGATATAAGGGCTTCTGGTGGGGAGTGGTCAATGGAGCTCACAGGATAGGCCTGTGCTGGCATGGTGATGAGGGGGAGGTTTTATGGGGTCCAGCTATGTGGAGATGGGACTGTTTGCTTCTAGGGGAAGTCCCACTCACTGAGTTTGACATCGGAGATGGCATGGAATGTCAGCGGTGAATTGGCCAGGATCTTTGGCTGAGTAGTTGGCAGACGGTGAGGATTGGAGAGGAGTGGGACTGGGCAGGGATCTGGTCTTGGAGTACTGAGGTGAGACAGTGGCTTCCTCTGAAGTACTGAGTAGTATGGTGGTGAATGTTGCGGAGGAATGTCATGTTGAACTTCCATGCTGGGCACCTGGTGGATGGTGGTCAGTTGGACTGTGAGGAGTGTTATAATGTTGGGCAGGTTGGGGGATTCGTACAAATGCCAGAACATTGGCTGGGGGAGTGTGAGGTGTTGGGGGAATTTTGGATAGCTATAGGGGATCGGCTTGGGGTTAAAAGGAGGCCAGATGGTGAGAGAGGTTGCTGGGACGATTTGGCGTCAAGAATTGTGGGGGGTGTCAGTAATAGGTGGCTTACTGTAGGGTGGGTTGTAGCAGTGTGGGTGGGATTGGCTGGACATTGGCTCTATGTTTTTGAGGAGGGATGACAGATAGGGATATAGGAGAAACTATTGAGATGGGAGGAGTTAGTAGTGGATCTGCTAATGGGGTGGTGGGTTGGATGGGGGCTGCAAGGTGGGCATCGCCGCTATCTGGTGGAAGAGATATGTGAACAGAGTGAGAGGAGGGTGGGATTAGTGTTGGATAAAGTAGTCTTTCATCGAGAAGGAGTAGGGGGTGGGGGGCCCCCAAGAGGGATTGGATAGAGGGTGGGATTACTGTATCATATGGAATAGATGGGTATTAATAAAGGATTGGAGTCCAAGTGACTATAAAAAAAAAAAAAAAAAAAAAAAAAAAAAAAAAAAAAAAAAAAAAAAAAAAAAAAAAAAATCACCAAAGTGTGATAGGAAAAAAAAAAATGAGAGCAAAATGAACAAAAGAAAGGGTGATGTTACCAAAGATTTCAATCCAGATGGATCAATCCAGATAGATCAGTCTGAATCAATCTGGATAGATCATCCAGATGGATCAATCTAGATGGATCAATCCAGATTAATCTGGATCAATTCGGATCAGATCACAAGACCAATCTAAGTTAATTCGAATCCATCACATGATGAACCTGAATCAAATCTCATCTGGATCAACTCCATTTATTTGGAGCACTAATTGTGATCATGTGACTGAGTTCAGAGGACATTACAATGATGAATTCACTAAATTGTAAAGATTGTGAGATTACTTGTAGCTGAATTCAGAGCAGATACTAAGGTCTACTTTATATTGAGATTATAAGGCTGAGCTTGGGACAGATATAAAGATATAAGAAAAAAACAGAAAGATATTCAAAGTAGAAGCTATACTAAAGTAGATACTTAAAACTATAAAAATCAGTATACAATTTATAAAAATTAGTTGAGTATTTAGACATATTCTCAATTTACTATAATATCACTGATTAATAATATTACTAATTAATAATTATCATAAAGCCAAATAAGCCTTACTTTAGATTTTGAGTATTTTGTACTTTTACATTAGCTGAGTGAGAAAATTGTCTTCAGGAAATCAGATATATACTGTGGTTATATTAAAAATACAACTTTTATAAGAGCTCTAGAATAGATACTATAAACTGATATTATTATTAAGAATATTATAGAAGTATTAGACATAAATCTCCCTAATATTATAGCCTTTATTTTTTACTAACTCTGGTCTAGACTACCATTAAACTCACTAATAAAGCTCTTTGATAAGAGTCAAAACCAGTTCTCTTAGTATTATTACTATAACTATAATATAATATAGGTATTCAATCTATATAAATATACTATTTTATTAATCTTCTACAATCTTATCAGATATTAGTATCAAAACTACTTACAAACTATATATATATAATATAATCTATTCAAAATCAAGACTACTATAGAAATTTATATACTGCAATAGATATATAGTGATAAGATTATAATGTGAGATCTCAGAGTATTAACTCTCTCTCTTCTCTTTTTCTCATTCTCATCATAATGATATATAGATGACAGATACTATAATAATACTTATTTTAACCTCTCTTGTATTCTTGGATAACTTGGGTAATAAGTCTATATATACTAATGGTGATGCAATATACTAGTATGAATAAATTATTTCTCTTTTCCAATTTCTCTA
>RBNI01002210.1:0-19278 GCA_003990745.1 Jimgerdemannia flammicorona | reverse complement strand
TTTTCTTATGCAACAGATACGGAACACGGAGACGTCTGCGCCGATCAACAAACCTATGTCGCCGCCGATTAGAAATGTGCCCATGATGCCGATTTTGAAAGATGAGAGGACGCCGCCGAGTATGTGTCTCTGCTTCGTGTTTTCATTTATATATAATATTTGAATATCTTTGGAACCGCCAGAGGGAGGCAAGTGTAGCAATAGCGTCGTTCTGTTTATTATGAGGCCTCTAGTTAATTCCATCAGTCACGCATTGCACGATGGTTTGAATCCCTGGCTCACACCTTGTCCTTCACGTTCACGACAACGCAGCAGTTAATCTCGGGTTCTCTCACGGTCACTTCACTCCACTCTGCTGTGGCACCAAGGACCTGCCCAATTTTGAGGCACTGCGATACCGGATGGCGACCATCGCGCACGAGAACGGGTTGATGGGCGGGGTGGCGGACGAGTCGGTCGAGGCGATGAAATACGCGTTGGAGGTGGGTGGCCGGTTTTGGGGGGTTTGGTTTGCGGTTAGTTGTGATCGGGGCTACGTATGCAATTGGAATACAGTCACATGGATCGTTGTCTCCGGATGTTAACTGTCCTCATACTCCACAGAGCCACGTTATATCCATCATCTCCAGCACAATCTACAAGATCCGCGCCAACCGCTCCATGGGCATTACTGTCTCCTCCAAACAACCGGACACAACCGCCACCACCAACTTCCATACCGGTGCCTTCGCCCTCCCTATCACCTCAAGCCCGGACCTTGTCCGCAACATTCCGATTCCGCTCGGCATGTCGTCGCTCTCCGGCGCCCGCGCCGCGACTCCTGCCCCATCTCTGCTCACCACCCCGTCGTCAATTTCGAGGCAACAGGACGGGAAGTCAAGTATCACGCTACGGGACCTATCATTCTCATTCGCGTATAACCCACACATGTTAGCGGAGAGTCCGATCAATGTGGAGAAATTAACAAACTTGATGGATGAAGCCGGAGAGGGGAGGTGAAAACGGAGGTGGACAAAGGGAAGGTGAAAGTGGGAGGCGGATAAAGATGTATTTTCTAATTGGGGAATAATGGATTTTTGAGTGGGTTGTGTGAAGAGTTGCGGATAAGAAATTGCGTGGATTCGGTTTACGACAATGATTAAGGTTGCCTAGGTAGTGTTTCATTCGAAAAAGCCTCTTCAGCGGTTGCTTTTTTTGCTGTAAATATACGATATAACCTTTCTTCTTCCTCTACGTTTGCTTTCTTTCATTTTTTACTATATTGATGTTTTCTTTCTGAAATGGTCGACTGTTGTGATTTTGATAGCATTTGTACATTTAGCCAATTGCAGTGCGTGATATGCAAAAACTGTAACGAATAGAGAGAGTAGAACTAAGACGCAAAGTCATTACACACCCCCTTTTGGGGTGGATGGTATATTGACCCAGTGGTATTAATCACGAGCTCATTCGGTACCAGCTGAATCCCCTCTCCAGCGACACAGAGATGCTGCCAGCCAGAAAACCATGCCAAGCGATGGAGATATACTCGGCGGACTCAGCGGAGACGAGCGCTGATTGCAGCTGGTAGATCCTTGTCTGACCAATGTGTCGAGGAGGTACAAGTTTGTCATCGAGATGGAGGAGTGGGATATCCTTTGTCACTCTTGCTCTTCCGAGGGAGGGTGCGTGATGGATCAGAGACGGAGGGACGTGCGTCGGTGGCTTCGGCCCCATAAACTGCGCGCTTTCGTACATGCAGATGGACAGGGAATACCACGGCTTGGGAGATGGCGACGACGTCCCCATTGTCAAAGCAATGGATGGATGGGACTTTTCGGCTGCATTTGAGGGCGTTTAAATCAAAACTGACTTTTTCTCCTAACGATAAGTTCGGGTTTGCTTTGAACGCACGCATACATATTACAACGGCATTTTCGGCAATAGTGTGTGCCATTTTGTCAATAGCACTACTTAAGGCGAATATAAAGGACATGACAGTTTACAGGTAAGACATCAGCCAAAATAAATAAATAAAAAAATGGCTATTACTGTATACAGGGCACGAAAATGGTAGGGCAATATAATAGGATTTGGTACAGAACGACGATAGTATTCATATTGCTAAGCTAAGAGCGGATGGACCATTCAGCCTCGATGATCCTTTATCCGATACTTACATTGGTGATATTTCTCCAGGCAGTCCTATAGTTGATTCCGTTGATTGAAAGAGCACATGTATGGTCATTTAGGTTTAAATGCAAGGTTATGTATACCATAATTGTAATACTTTGTTGCATCATATGTTTTTTGGTGGCTGCTGTGGGATTGGAAATTTCAAGCATACAGTTGACCTTGCATGTGGCTGTCAAAATGTGTGAATTTCTCTCCAACAAGTTCAATCATACAGATATCCAAGTTGCCAAATGATTCAATTCAACAATATCTCATTTATATAGATTGCTGTAAACTTCTGTCTCAGGAATAGAAAGTTATGCTGTCTGTCTTATGTATTACTTCTAAAGCTCTTGATGAAAGCTTCACAATCAGGCTATCTTCAGAAATAACTAATTGAGAACTGACTTTTGATTAATCCTACTGGAGACTGATATTGTGATATGTCTTTTTATAATATATAGAAGATAGATGCTTTGTAAGATATATAGTATTCTTGCAGATATGATGGCAAAACACTATGTAATGTAGAGAGGTTTCTACAAATATGTTAACTATCTCTACAAGGCTCTTAAGTCAATATAGATAAATGAGTGTGAGGTTAGAGTAATCTATTAGTTTAAGAAATAAGATATATAATATATTATCTCTCAGCTAGACTGTACTATTATACTCTGCTACTATATTATTGATATTATATAAAATAGTATAGCACTTCAAAGTAGATAGTATATTCTCATTATATATTCAAACTCAGTTAATATAATAAATTATTCTCAGATATTAAAAGAGTTACTATCTCAATAAAGAGTAGTTTAAGGACTTCTTTGAAAAGATCAGTCATCTTATCAATAGTAAGCTTTTGAGTATAGAAAGAGTTGAGAAGTATATTATAGAGATTCTTATTGGCTTCACTCCAGGAAATAGCAGTGATGACTTTATTGAGAAGTGATGAGACAATACTAAAACTAGTAAGATTATATATATATTTCAGTACTATCTTTATAGACTTAGAGAGAAGAAAAAAACCTAACTATATAATATATTCTTATTATAGTAGAAGTTTCAATAATATTTTCAATAGTCTTAATATGAATAAAGCTAAAGATAATATTGAGTACAATAGAGATAATATCATTGAGAATAATATAATAAGAAAAATCTTCTTATAATTATATTTCTGAATAGCATTATCTTAAAGACTGAACATCTTTTAATAAAAAATAACTGATATAACTAAATTATATAAAAGAATCAAAATCAGATAAATCTAGAAATTAGTATAATATAGTATATACCTAGCTTAATATTATCAGAGCAGATAATAGTTATATTATAATAAATCACATCTTTCCAAATAGATACAATATTATCTCTAAGACTAAAACTATTTTTAGATTGATCAGTTATAAGGAAAAATGATTTCAGTTTTGATAAATTATAGTATAGCATCAATATATAAAATTATAAAAAGAGATATATTATATAATATATTATATTATAATATCATCAGTATAGATTGATATATATATTTAAGTATATTCAAATATTTTATTTAAAGATAAGGTCAGTTTTGATTTAAATTTACTCAAATATAAATAATCTATATAATCTTATAATATTTAAGATATTGGTAAACTTTATAATTAATATTCTTAATCTGCTGAAAGTTATTTTATAATTTTATAAATATTCTTCTCCTTCTACAAATATGACTTTACTTAGTTAAAATAATTAATCTATAATTCTAAACTTATATAGTACTAGCTAGATCTCTTCTCTAGTAGTATAATGATACTATTAATTAGAAATTTTTATTAAGTAATAGAGATATCTGAACTAGTACTTAGAGAAATAGTTCTAGCTTAACAGTGGATTCAGTAAAGATAAGTATATAATTATAAATAATAAATTCTTATTTAGAGATCTTTTTAGCTATATTTGAATATATTTATATATATTATATTTAATAGTAGTATTTTTAGTATTATAAGAAACTTAGAGATTATGAAATTTTAGTATATTTGCTTATTTATCAATTAATGTGAATTTTAATTCTTAAAGCTTAAATATTTAAAAGAAAATTTATTATATTAATATTTAATTATTATTTTTATCAATACTACTTAAGATAAATATAAAAGACATACATAAGCTAAATAAATAAATAATATATAGTTATAGCTATAATATACAATATTAAGATAATATAATGAGCTTTTATATATATTACTAAGCTAATAGTAGATAGACCATATATATTTAGTCTTGATGATCCTTATTTGATACTTATACTGATAATATAAGTTTATAGTAAGATACATCTTATAAGAAGACATTCTTATAGTTAATTCTATTAATTAAAAGAGTATATATATGATTATTTAGATTTAAATATAAGATTGTAATATATATTGCCATTTTTAATCTATATACTAAAATTAGAAAGTTTTATTTTATTATCTATTATTTAGTTGCTATAGAATTGAAAATTTTAAATATATGATTAGTCTTCTATATATATTGTAATATAGTAGATATATAACTATATAAGTATATTATATTTCTATATCTTGAAAACTTGATCTTCTTTAACTCTATAGAGTTCTCAGGATATAGGAGTAAGTGAGTTTGAAGTAGTGCTCCAATTGAGTCAGAGAAATTCAAATCTAATTTGAATTTGCCAACTATATATCTGATTCAAGCCAATTTGAATTCATTATATGATGAATTTGAATCAATTCAAATTTGAATTCAGTATACAATAAGTTTAGGTCAGTTTGAATCCAATTGAACCAGCTCAAATTTACCTCAAGAGCCAGAATTCTGGTAAATTCTTTAGATAAAAAACTAAATTAAATTAAGAGTCAGCTAGTACAAATTAACAAGTTCACCAAAAAGAATGATTCTTTGACAGAAAAAAAATCTGAAAAAGGGACACTATATGTATCTGTCAAACTTCTATTAAATATTTAAAAACTAAGATATACATAATATGAAAATTAGTTACCAAATATATAAAATATCTACAGATTTTTTTGCTCTTCTAGTTTCCAAAAAATTTGTTATAATAGTATATAGCTTCCAAGATTTTGTAATAAATACTCAAAGATAAACTGTTCAAAACTTCTCCATCTCCAATAACTGTTGAACTGAATGGTTGATTTGAGTGAAACACCATCATTATATTAGACTTCAATAAAACTTCAATATTATAAGCCAAATTATAGAATAAGCTCCCAGATTTTGAAGTATACTGTCCTTTATATTTGATGATATAGAGTAAAACAGATGTTATATTTTAATCAGTATGAGTAAGAGAGCTTACACATTAGCCAAAAAATATGTTACTAACTTTTACTATATTTTACTTAAACTAAAATCCTCCAAGTCTAAAATATATCTTAGATTGACTCAGATTTATCTGACCTCTATCTATTTCAGGTAATTTCAAAGCTGATGAAGATGCTGATATCAAAGTTGGAAACCTGACATCTTTCACTGGTAACATTCAGATGACACAAGGCTCAGACAATACTTTTGATAATGTTTTTAGTGATAAGTGACTAGAAATATAGACAGCAACAAACATATAGATAAGTATGTTGGCCAGAGAGACAGCAGTGCCTTTGACTGGCAGTATGTAGAGAGGAGGAGGGGTAATGGTTTGGGAATGCCAGGGCCTTCTATGGCTGGCTGTGGCATGGAAGAGGCAGACTGTAGCAATGAGAAGAGGAGCAGACAACCTTTGTAGATAAGGTCAAGATGGGGAGAATGACATCTGGTCTAGATGGTTGGCTGGGTCTGGAAAAGGCAGCAGCAGCTACTGTTGGGGAATAGGGAGGGGCCCCCTTGGAAGGGTCAGGTGGTAGGGAAGGGGGGGAGTAGGGGCTGGAGATGTGACTGCTGATGGAGCTGTAACTGGGGATCTGGTAAAAAATCCAGATGTGACAGTAGTTGGCAGTTCAGAACAGAGGGTGGGTATGAGGCCTGGGGACCTGGCTGATGGTGTGACAGGCATGGTATCAGTACTATTACTCAAGAAATCAAGGTCAGAATTTACCATTATATTATGTTTCTGGGGCTTGGTGGTGACTGCAAGGATGATCCTGGGGCTGGTGGTGCAGAAGGTGAAGGGGGCAGCTTCAGTGAAGTTTGTGAAGAGGAAAGGAGTTGAGGTTGGATTCAAGAAAGAGGAATTGCTTTTGGGGACCATGGAGAAGAAGGTAATAGTGGGCAGAGTGGTGGTTCCTATGGCCTAGTGTATGTACTGAGACCCCTAAGTAGTACAGTTGATGGTATTGGACCTGCCTATGGTGTTGAGGGAGAGGGCCTGGGAGTTGATTGTGGAGGCAGTTAAGGAGTATAGGGAGATTATGAACATTAGGTTTAGAGTCTGAGAGGAAACTGAGCTCCAGACTGGTGATGTGGATATTTGGGTATAGCTGGCTGAAAAGGAGAACACAGGGAAGATGAGGGACTGGCTAGCTACTCTTAAGTGGGGACCAGTGGAGTGCAAGATCTCGCAGATGAAAGAGACACTAGAGGAGGAGGAGGATTTGCTGGAAGCTCTTAAGGATCTGACAGGAGCAGTCAAGAGGAGGAGATTGGCTTAGAAGGAGTATGAAGCCAAGACAGTGGTAGAGATGGTAGATGGAAAGAGGGTAAGGATGGACAGGGCAACCTGGGAGAAGATGCAGGAGAGGCAAATCCAGAAGGTGCTGCTGGAGAAGTTGAGAGGCAGTGGGGCAGGCAGCAGTACCAGAGAAGGTGAGGTAGGATTGTGAGAGAGTGTCTGGGCAGGGGAGCACAGAATGGCCCAAGGTGGGGCCCTGGGTGGACTGAGTGAGATGGGTCAGAAGGGCATGGAGGTGGATGCAGAAATGAGTGAGGAAGTCCACCCTCAATATAGTGTCCCAAGTAGGGCAGGGGGTGAAGAGAAACTTCTAGATGTGCCAGAGGAGGAATGGAATGAGTCAGTGAGGAGGAGTGCTTTGGTAGACCCAGAGGTCAGGGTTGAAAGGGTCACCCAGGGGATTGCAAAGACAGTGAATGAGAAGAAGTAGCTGTGGAAGATACTAGAGGGGGTGGCTGTAGAGGAGCTGAGGGGAGAGAACTTCAGAGTTATGGAAGATAGGCATTGGAAGGAAATTTTTCAGGGTGAGGAGGTACCAAGGAAGGTTAGGAATGAGATCTTAACAGTTCTCTTAGAATCAGTTGAGTATCAAGTGGATGATCAGAAGGAGAAGGAACTACAAGTAATTACAAATGACAGAGTGGCATACTTGGGAAGTATAAGGAAGGGGTTGGAGAAGTGGTGAGTAGTCTGTGTAGATTATCAGACTGAAATGGAAGTAGTGGATAGAGCAGAGTGTCAGGAAATCTTAGAGGCATTGGATGCTCAGACTATAGTAGAAGAAGACCTGGAAATGGAGAGGTACTTGGATCTGATAGGGGATGAGATGAGTATGGAATACTAGATTGGGTTCTCAACATCAACATTATTCAATATGAACAGTACAACTAGAATATTCTCTTTAAATGTAAATGAGTTGAGGGGTGTAACTTAGTGAAGGTGCATATTTGGTTGGCTCAAGGGACTGGATGCAGATCTCTTCTTACTATAGGATGTATGATATGAGGTGGATGTGGACTTACAGGATTGGACTAGAGAATGGGGGGGGGGCAGCAGTGTGGTCTGGGAAGGTGGACATTCTGATTAGAAAGGAGATGAGGGACATTGGTAATATTGGACATTAGGGGAGTAGGCTGGTGTAGAGAGTATGGAAGAGATCTGAGTAGAGCCCTTTGACTGTTAGATTATATTACTGCCTGGAAGAGAGAGGTGAATGAGTAGAGTGAGTCCAGAATTTGCAAGAGGTGGGTGTTATGGGTGAGGCTGGGATTGACTGCCTGGGGGGTAACTTCAACATGGTATGAGATAATGTGGTAGATAGGACCGATGGTGGGAGAGAAGTGGGGGGTAGGAGCAGCAGGTTGGATGACTGGATGGAGTTGGAGAGACTGAGTTTCTTGGTTGATTCAGAGAGACAGTGTTGAGAGGATCATCAAATTTATACTCACTGAGTGGCAGGGCTAGGCTTCAGGATTAATTAGATATTGATAGCAGAGTGCTAGAGAGTAGATGTATGGACTGCACTGGAGGTGGTTTGGTACCCATGGTCAGATCACTGGGGTCTGATAGGAGAGGAGAGGTTTGGGGGAAGTGGAGATGGGCCTGGATATTAGTAACTAAATTCTTCTTTGTTGGAGGATGGTTCCTTATGGATAGATTGAGAGGTGGAAGTTATTGAGAAGATTAATAGGTGGTGTAAGCAGGGATTAGCAATTGGGGATTGATGATGATAACTAAAATTGAGTGCCCAGAGGTACTAGAGGGAGGCAGGGATAGGGAGAAGTGCTTGAAGGCAATGGTGAGTACAATGGGCTTTACAGAAACTGGTGGCACTTCTGGAGAGATGGGCAGAGTTGCTAGAGGATTGGGAGACAGCAGATTGGAGGATTCAGCAGATGTATAAGGAAGTGGAGAAGCTAAAAGAAGTGCTTCAATTGGAGAAAGAGGTTCAGTTAAAGGAGATGGTAGTGAGATTATGGTGACAGGGGTTGGAGGAGGGGGAGAGGTCCACTAGATTTCTTTCACAGTTGCTACAGGCTTGGCAGACTAGACAGCATTGGGAGGGGATTCTGGATGAGGATGAGGTGATGGTGACAGAGATACCTAAGATCTTGGGGGTGCTGAGGACTCACTGGGGGAATTTATAGAGTGAGGAAGAAGGGGGGGAGGATGTCCTGAACATTGAACAGCAGTTGGAGGATTGGCATCTGGCACTAGCTCTGGGCCTGGGGACATTGAGGGACCCAGTGAGGAGAGAAGAAGTATGTGATGTCTTGGCTTCTATGAGCAAAGAGACTGCTCTAGGAGAGAATGGACTTCTCTGAGATTTTTGGAAGAAGATGGCTAGAGTGGAAGTGGTATTAGAGGAAATAATAGCAATGAGTGATAAGGTCCTTCAATCTGGATTGTGGATTGGGGGCCAGTGTATAGGGCTGGTCTCTTTGCTCTATAAGGGTGAGGGGAGAAGAGAAGATTGGAAGAACTAGTGACTAATCATACTTCTTAATATGGATTTCAAGCTGGTGATGAAGATCCTGGTAACTAGACTACAGAGAATTACTCAGCAGGTGCTAGAAGTAGAACAGAGGGGATTTGTTGGTAGATGGTTGATCCGGGATGGAACTGCCTAGGTCCATGGATTAATTGAAGGAGCTTGGATAGCTGGGGTTGATGGCCAGTTAGTGTTTATGGATCAAGAGAAGACATATGACAGAGTGAGGAGGGTATGGCTAGAGGGGGTGCTAAAAGGGTGGGAGTTTCCCCAGGGTTCCAGAGGTCACTAATCAGTCTATTGAAGAACAGTCAAGCAGTATTAATAGTGAATAGACATAGAGGTGGGACATTCTCACTAGGTCATAAGGTACCACAAGGAGATCCTTTGTCACCCATCTTATATACCCTTTCCTTGGAGCCCCTATTGGACAGGATTAGGTGTTGAATTGGGGGTTTGGATATTTTGGGAATTAACTGAAAAGTAGGGGCATTTGCAGATGATATGGTAGTTGGCCTGAGTTCATTGGAAGATGTGGAGGAGTTGTGGGGATCTGTAGAATAGTATGAGAGGGGCTCAGGTGCCAAACTCAACTGGCACAAATGTGAGACTCTGGTGCTAGGAGGCAGGTTAGTTAGCAGTGAGGTAATTGGAACAGTAGTACCAGCAGGTGAACTGGTCCAGTATTTGGAAATCTACTTCTTGGTATATGGGTCTCTTCTGTCTCATATATGGTGGAAACAGTAGCTTCTAGTATGGGGAAATGTACTCTTGAGGTGGAGTGGTCAGCATATTTCCTTGGCAGAAAGAGTGATAGTGCTGAATATATACTGACTGTCAAAGCTGTGATATGTAGGATATTATCTTGACTTTCCGGTATGAGTGGTTAGGCAACTTCCAAAGATGGCAAGGTCATGGATCTAGACTGGGTGGTGAAGTCAGATTGGATGGAAGGTTCTGACTCTACCTGTCAATAGAGACAAGCTAGGCTTGGTGGACTTTACCAAATGCCTTCATTGTCTGAGAGCATGGTGGCTAAAGAGAGCAAGTGAGTTGAGGGGCCAGAAGTGGGTGCCACTCATACAGTGGATGTGGAAGGTTTGGTATTCCCCCCATGGAGCAACTGGTGACCTGCTTGCAATGGTGGCCCTGGATGGAAGCAGGAAGATACAGTATAAAGGTTTTTGGTAGGGAGTAGTAGATAGTGCTAGGAGAATTGGACTTCAGTGGCAGGGTGATAAGAGAGAGGAGGACTGGGGCCCAAGAATGTGGCAATAGAATAGACTATTACTGAAAGGTACATTAGTGGAGGATTTCCAGCTTAGTGAGGAAATGGACTGCATGTGGGGCTTAGGGGGGGACCTGTGGCCAGAAGTATGGTAGAGAGTGGGGATTGGTGAGGAGTGGGACTGGAATGGTCTTTGGCCTTGGAGCAAGCAGATGGTATAGTGGCTTCCCTCTAAGTTCTGAGTAGTATAGTGGATGTTCCTGAGATAGAATGTGATGCTGAACTATCAGTCTGGATACTTGGTAGTGGATGGCATGTTTGAGTGTGAGAAATGTATAGATGTTGGCCAAGAGGGGGGGGTGGTACAAATGCCAGAACATTGACTTAGTGAGTGTGAGGTTTTGGGAGAGTTTTGGCACTACATTGAGAGCCAGTTAGGACTGCAGGCCTTGGTGGGGGGGGGAAGAGAGGAGATGGGGGGACCTCTGCTGAAGACTGGTGAGTGGGATTGGGGATAAATGGTTGACCTTGGGCTGGGTTCTGGCAATTTGGATTGGACTGGCCAGGTATTAGTTGTATATCTTTGAGGAGAGTCAGAAGGTAGAGGTTGGAATTAAGATGGCACAATAAGAAGGGTTGATGCTGGACATTTTGAATAGCTGGTAGAGAGGGTGGGGATCAGGTGGGGGGGGGCCAATGACATTTGGTGGATTGTATTTGCCAGAAGAGTAAAGGGAGGGTTAGGGTGGTGAGTGGCTGAATTATCTTCTGACAGAGAGAGATAGAGGATGGAGAGGGAATCCAAGGGGTATTGGGTGAGGGGTGGGGGAATTGTACTATTATTTATAAACTGTGTAATAAAGAGAAGTCTAAGTAACTAAAAAAAAAAAAAAAAAAAAAAAAAAGTTAGAAATCTGATACTAAAGTTGGAGATGCCAAGGATGCTGAGGATGCTAGGGATACCAGGAATACTGGGAATACTGGAGATATCAGAGATGTTAAGGATGTTGGAGATACCAAGGATACTGATGATACTAATGATATTTTTTTTTTTTATAGTTACTTGGACTCTGCTATTTATTACCAATCTATTAATAAGTTTACAGTATATTCTCCCACTATCTGATCCCCATAGGTGGAGTACTCTCCACATCCTCACAAACAAAGACCACTCTCTCACCCATGACTCCCACCTTTCCCCCACTCTACCTACAGATTTTCTCCACCAAATGATACCTTCGACCACCCTGCAACCCCCAATCAAGCCACCAGCCTATCAAGGTATCTTCTATAAGGCTATGCCACCACAGCAGCCTGACCTCGAAGCCTAGCCTCCTCCCATCCTCAAAAACAAATAACCAGTAACTGGCCAACCCCATCCAAATAGCCAAAGCCCAGCCTAATGTTAGCCATTCCTTCTCTACCCCCCCCACCAATCTATCCCTCAAATCCACCCACTGCCCCTGCACACCAGCTCCCCTACACACTACCCCCAAATGATCCCTGACAGTCTGCCAAAAGGTACTAAGTACCTCACACTCTCCTAGCCAATGTTCAGGTATCTACACATAACTCCCTTCC
The DNA here is from genome assembly GCA_003990745.1 of Jimgerdemannia flammicorona. Classification (NCBI taxonomy): domain Eukaryota; kingdom Fungi; phylum Mucoromycota; class Endogonomycetes; order Endogonales; family Endogonaceae; genus Jimgerdemannia; species Jimgerdemannia flammicorona. The sequence continues at coordinate 7,188 of RBNI01002210.1, read as the reverse complement.
TGCCCTACATTATAACACTCTTCATAGTTGAAGCAATCTCTCTTGATAAGATGACCTGAGCAGAAGTTGAGCATAACATTCCACCTCAGTATGTGCCACCAGACCACCCAGTACTTCAGTGGCATCCACCTCCTCATCTCAGCACTCTAGACTCAGATACTATGCCAGTCCTACTCCTCGCCAATTCCTACTCCTTGCTAACTGCTAGGCCACAGATCCTGACCTAGTCCCTATTGGCACTCGATCTCATCACTAATATCAAACTCAATTAAGGGAATGCTGCCCAGCAACACTCAGTCCCATCTCCACATTGTCAGGTCCCAAGCCACCTCCCCTTCATTTCCCTCTCCACTGAATTCCAATGCAGTGTGCCCTCTCTGCCACTCCCCACCAGAAGCCTTTGTATCACAATTGTTCAGTGTTCTGAAGACCAACAAATGCTAGGAGATTGCCAGTCAAACCTCTAGGTAAGGACCTCATCTCCCATACTTTCTGCAATAGAGAGATCCAATCTCCCCCTCTCAACTCCACCACTCTCTTCAGCCACCATGCTCTCAAGCAGTGCAGCCTCTTAGGAAAGTCAACCAGCCCAAGTCCACCCCTTGCCACTGGTAAGGACAAGACCTCCCAGCTGATCTGACTCCATCTTTTAGCCCAGATCCACCCCTTGGCCAGCTTCATCAATTGCTTCACCACCTAAGCTGAGAAGTCTAGATGATATGCCAGATACCACAACTTTGGCAGCCAATAGACATTCAGAATTGAAATGTACCCTGCCAGAGACAATTAGCAACCCTCCCAACTCTGCAGGGCCTCCTCCCAGATTCCAACCTACTGTTCCCACCAAAGTCTGGGTAAAACCGACCCATATACCAATAGATAAATACCCAAATACCTCACCACCTCACCAGTAGGGATGATGGTTCCAATAATCTCCCCTCCCACCAGACCATTGCCTAATACCATTGTTTTGTACTTATGCCAATTAAGCTTAGCCCCTGAGTTCTCCTCATACCACTCCACTGTTTTCTTGAGCTTCTCAACATCTGCAATTGATCCCAGGCTGACCACTATGTCATCTGCAAAGGCCCCTACTTTCCACCCAATGCTAAAGATAGAGAGCCCCACTATCTTCCACCTGATTCTGTCCATGAAGGGCTCCAGAGAAAGAGCATACAAAATAGGAGACAGTGGGTCCCCCTGGGGCACCCCCCTACCCAGGGGAAATGCTACCCCTCTGTGTCCATTACACATGAGCATAGCCCTACTTTCTTCCAGTAGGCTGATCATGGCTGATCTGAACTGGTGTGGAATCCCAATCCTATCCAATACTTTCACTAGCCAGACCCACCACACCCAGTCATAAGCCTTCTCCTGGTCCAGAAAGACCAGTCACCCATCCAGTCCACTGACTTGTACTCCTTCAATAACTCCATGAACTCAGGCAGTGCCATCCCTAATGAGCCAGCCTCCCACAAAGCCCCTCTGCTCAACACCCAAGACTTGCTGGGCCACCTTTTGTAGCCTTGCAATCACCACCTTGGTAACCAACTTTCTGTCTATATCCAGCAGCATAATCAGCCTCCAGTTCTTCCAGTCCTCCTGCCTTCCTTTGTTCTTATATAGCAACATCACCAGTCCCAGAACCTGTTCCCCCATCCATCTCACTATCTAAAGAATCCAATCACGTAGTGCCATTATCTCACCTAGTACTTCTAGAACTCCCACCATCTTCTTCCAGAAGTCCCAGGGCAGACTATCCTCCCCAGGTGCTGTACCCAGTATTGTTGTGGCAAGAACCTAGTGGATCTCCTCCTCTTGTACTGACAGTACTAAGTCAATCAGTCCATCTACTCATATAGAGTGCCAATTCTCCAATGCTTGGTCAATAGCTTCAGCATCTGCCCCACCCTCCTCCTCACTCTACAATCTACTCCAACACTCCTTTAATGATCCAAGAATGTCTTGTATACTATGTACCAATATACCATCAGCATTAAGCACTCCCTCCCACCTTTGTTGCACCCTTCTCGCCTGAAGGGCTCTTGTGAGAAACTTTGAGGGTCTCTCCCTTTCCTCCAACCCCTGCCAATGAAGCCATGCCACCAGACTCTGTATCCTTGCCTCTTCCTCTTTCCACAACACCTGTTGTAGCTCATCAACCTCTATTTTTGCCCTTATCAATCTCTAATCCTCCTCTCCCTCCAATGTTGCCAGTCTTGCCCAGTCCTCTAAGAGTCTAGACAGTCTACTAGAAGCCCATCACACCTATTATCTCCTCTGTTTCCCAGCCTCTTTACCAGCCTCACTCCAGTAGGTCCTGGCCATCTCCTTCATCCTCATCTACTAAGTATCAACTGGGGCACCTTCCTGCCTCCAGTACTCTACTCGCTGTTGAATGTCTTCAGTCCACTCATCCCACCAAATCTTATCATCTAATAAGGAGGAATTGAGATGCCAATGTCCAGGCCCATCCCCACTCTCCCCAAAATGCCCCTGCCCTAAAAGCCCCCAATGATCCGACCAAGGACACCATTCCACTTCTAGTAACTTCCAAACATCCAAGCCCCAGCAGCTGGCCATCAGAATCCAATCAATCCTTGTCCCCAGGCCCCCAGCCCAGTGTGTGTATACCCTCCTATCCCACCAACACTCTCTACCTACATCTACCAGAGCACTCAGTCTTTCCACTTCCTCTCATGCTGCCAGTCCTCCACTCTGATCCTCAGCTCCCCATCCTCTATCAGTTCTATCCATCAACATATCCTGGACCATATTGAAGTCTCCACCAAGCATATCCACCCCAACCTCCATAAGAATTCCACTCTCCTGTAGGCCCTTCACCCAATCCACATGCTCACCCCATATCATAGAGCAGTAGCAGGAGCCCACTGTGACCAGCTCTCAACCCATACATATCTACTCTCCCCAGACCAATCTATCTCCCCAGCTCTGCATGTCCCTTATCTCCCCTCTGCCTTTCCATATCAGAATCCCAACCTTGCCCTTCCAAACTGCCTCACCTCTCCATTTCTTCATCCATTCCAGTCTATCCAAATCACCCTCACACCTGATATCCTACAAGAGGAAGAGATTGGCCTCTAATCCCTTCAGCCAAGTAAAAATGTTCTTATGTCAATAAGTGCCCTGTAACCCATTCATGTTCAAAGAAAAAATGTTAGTTATACTATTCATAATGAAGAATGGTATTGTATCAAGTCCTTGCCTACTGCTCTATGTTCATCTCCTCCTGTGCCAAGTCCAGATTATGTTCTGCAGTCACCACCTCCTCTTCAGCCCTCTGAGCCTCCAATCCAGCCAACAGCTCATTCATCTCTCCATCTGCCTTCTCCTTGAATTCCTCTCAGTACTCCAGGCAGGCTTCCTGCCAGAGCTGCAATCCATGATGCTTGGTCCAGCAGTATTTAGCCCTCTCTCCAGCAACTCCTGCCAGCTCTGCCTCCTGCTCCTTATCCACCTCATAGTCTTCCTCCTCCAGATACACTGCAAGAATTTCCGCCTTCAATGTCATCACCACCCCATCTCCCTGCAGGATCTGTGTCTAATGCTCATTACTCATAACTCTCAAATCCACCTCTTCCAGCTCCTCGGCCACTAGGTTGTTCATCATCCTGTACATCCAAAGTAGGTTCCCCACCTCCTTTCCTCCAGGAGTCACTAGCCTCCCACCATCCAGCATTGTGGTGTCAGCCCCAGCACTCGCAGCCTCATCTCACTCCTCTGAGACATCCACCAGTTCCTCCTCACTGGCTGCCACCACTTGTCCCCCTTTTGCCACCTCTGGAACTCCAAATTGCACTCACTGGGCCCCCTGTATTGGCATATCCTCCACTACCCTGCTTTGGGAAGCTGGGCCTCGCCTGATAAGGGGAGTAGGGGTAGGGGAGTCTTCTGTCTCCTCCCAAACCTCAAATGTACCATCAGCATACAGATCATTGCCAGTCACCTCCCTGTTCTTGCCAGTCCCCTTTCCAGCACTCTCACTACCCTTGCTTGCCCAGAAACTTGCTTTGGCCCCCCCCATATCCACCATTCCACTCATATTCTTCAGAGACCTGCCTGCCATCTTTGCCAGCAGTTCCTTCTGTCTCTTACATCCCTGATCTCATTCCCACTGCTCCTTGCTCACTTGAATCTGTCTCCCATCCACTACCTCTAAGTGTGTTGCCTCCTCAAAGGCCTTCCAAGCCTTTGCCTGCTGCTCTACCATACCACTCAACTCTTCCAGTACTTCCAATAAGTCCTCTTCCTCCTCCTCACTCCCCTTCACCCTTGTCACCTTACACAAGATTGCCCCCCAGACCATCCCTGAAGGCCAGTCCCTTATCTTCCTGGTGGCTTCTTTTCCTGCCAGCCGAATCCTCATATCCACATCCTCAGTCCTGAGCAAGATCCTTTCCCAGACTCTGAATCCAATATCCACCACCTCTCTATACTCCACCATAACCTCCTTGACTCTCCTTCTTATCTCCACTGCTGTTACCATGAGCACCCCTTTCACCAGCAATTGGACTACCCTGGGGTCCCATTTCAGGCAGCATGCCATTGAAACACACATCTCCCCAACTATCAATCCAACCTTCAGCACTTCCTTCAAAGGCTTGGCCTCCTCAAAGCACACCTCCACTCCTTCCAGTCCCTTCAAAAACTTTACAGATACTGCTCCAGCCACCTGCTTAGCGATCAGCCCCAGCACCATTTTTGCCATCACTGCTAGGTCCTGGAAGCATAGTGTCACCATGAATGCCAAGATCGATTTCTTGAGTAATAGCACCACTGCTAGGCCCATCATACCATCTGCCAAATTGCCTTATCTTCCAAGCCCCAATCACTCAGCCGCGCCATCTACAGTTATATCTGGATTTTTTTTCCAGATTAGCAGTCCCTTCTCCATCAGCCATCACACCCCCCCCAGCCACTACCCCTCCAGCCTAACCACCTCTCCTACCAAGGGCTACTCCCCCCTATACTGCTGCCTTCTCTGTTTCCTTGCCTTTCCTTAGCCAACTCTCCAGTCCTGATGTCTGCCTTCTCTCCTTCACTGTCTCTGCAAAGCTCACCCTCCCAGATCCCTGTCCTCTACTACCACCTCCTCCTCTTCCACATCCACCTGCCAGCAGCCCCCTCATACCTCCCCCCAGGCCAGGGCCTCTCTCCACCTGCTGCCAGTCAAATGCACTCAGGCTACCCTACCTAGTACATATCTCAGATTGCCTGTCGGTCACCATGTTGCTAGTCTCTTTTCTTCAAAAACAATGTTGTAGTTGCTTTCCAAAGATTGTATAACCCAAGTGATACCAGAGAGAGATGAGATACTAAGGATATTAGGATATCCCCCAAAATTTCCTTGGGAGATAAATAATAGAGAGTATTGAATTGATCAAAAATTGGGTGAAGTAGGGAAATTTACCACATGTAAGCGCACAACCTCCAAGCCACAGAAATCACACGCGATCTCTGAACAAATCTGGAAATCACCTGCAAGATCACGAAGCTGAGTCAAACAGAAGTCACAGTGCATAAAGCTGAGTCAATACCAAGTCATGGAACACAAGATTCACACAAATGGGATCTTACCAATCCAGAGTAAATGCATATATACCCAGCCCCAAGACGCGTCGAAACAGAGAACCAAAACAAATAATATCCACAACTTCCAAACACACAAACATGACCACTGAGATCTACAACCGCATCCGCACTGACATTTGGAATGCCATTGTCAACTGAGCCACACCCCCTCTGCCCCTCATGAATATCTACAGCCAAGCACCCCTCTATTTCGTGGAAGCCTGATGGAACGCCCTGAACATGCTTAACGAGGCCCACCGGATTGGACAAATCTCAAGCTACTACCAGATCGGCCGCCTCCTGGAAGACATGGTTGAACACCACCATGATACAGACATTACCCAGATGTCTCAACACCAGAAGCTCATTGCCCGCAAACACTGAGAACTCTTTTATGAGTACAGCACCTTTATTCCCCGCCTCTGAGTCACTACCAGCGAAATGGTTGCTACCCTGTCCTACGGCCAAATCGACGACATGATACAAGAACTCAACCACAAGTATCTTGAGTACGTTGAAACCACCGACAGAACCTTCCCACACCCCGACGATCACATCCTGCAAATGCCCCAAGTTGGATACGCCATGAAGGACATCTATGATATAATCAACTTCGACAGAGACGAAGCAGAAGACAATGATTCTTCCGATGCCGACATGACCTCAAGCCAAGGATCTCTTCCAACTCTGATCACACCGCCAACTCTGCCAATGAACTTAGAACAGTTCATAACCACATACGAGACTTATTGGGACAATGACCACTGGCACAATTACCAACCTGCATTCACCCCCGACTACTTCAACTACAATGAAGAGACCGGAGAACACAATCTGTACCTTCAGACAACCCTTGAGATTGAACCAACCACTCCACCACCCGAGTATGAGCGACATGAACCACAACCGCCAGCATACTACAACCCCGCGACTCATAGTGCCGTAACCTACAGAAGATACGCAGACAGTGAATCCGATAAAAATGAAGATGATGCACCACTTCTTCACCCACCAACACCTTATCCGGCATATGAAACAGACAATGCTATTCTGTGGGATGGAGATGAAGTCCCAATGTATTATTACCTCAGCCAACAAGGAGAAGTAATCCGCGAACCACTCTTCCTAGATGACTACTTCATCAGAGATGATGTCATCGATGGTGATGTCATCAAAGACTACCCAGACAGCGTGTAAACCTATAAATAGACTAGCAGTCATAGTATAGTTAGATTAGTCTTGTACGACATGACTGTGAACTGACTCAGCAGTCAGACAATCTCTTGACATGTCAGATCACCCTTGTACTACGTGACTGCATTCCAACTCAGCAAAGCACTTAGTGCTACATCCATATCTAGCATAGTCCAGATAGCCCCTCACTAGTATAAATACCCCCTCCCCCAGACCTCAGAATCTCAGACCTGAACAATCCGAACACAACTCCTGAGCACTTCTCCACAATATCTCTTCACACAACTACTCCTAGTATAGCAATATCATGAATAGCAAATAAACCTATTTAATAACCCACAAACCACTCTTAAGTAAATCCGCTCCCCGTTAGGTCCTACTCCTAACCCCATCACGAAATTT
>RBNI01002209.1:0-19289 GCA_003990745.1 Jimgerdemannia flammicorona | reverse complement strand
TTTTTATAGTCACTTGGACTCCGCCTTTATTACCAGTCTATGAATAAGTATACAACATCACCACTCACTACCCAATCCCCATAGGGGGGCTTCTCCCCACCTCCTCACGGATAAAGATTACCCTGTCACCAACTATGTCCACTCTCCCCCCACTCTGTCCACAAATTTTCTCTACTAAGCAGCATCTCCGACCACCCTGCAGCCCCCAACCAAGCCACCAGCCTGTTAAGGTATCCTCCATAAGCCCACGCCACCGCAACAACCGGTCCCCCAAGCCCTGCCTACTCCCGTCCTCAAAAACAAATAGCCAGTGACTGGCCAGCCCTATCTAAATAGCTAATGCCTAGCCCAAAGTAATCCACTCCTTCCCTATCCCTCCTACCAATCTATCCCTCAAGTTCTCCCACCTCTCCCATACCTCATCTCTCCTATGTCATACCCCCAAGCATTCTCCAATTGCCCGCCAAAAGTCTCCTAACACCTCGCACTCTCCAAGCCAATGTTCAGGCGTCTGTACACAGCCCCCCTCCTGCTCTACATTGTGACACTCCTTACAATTGAAGTACCCGCCTACAATAAGGTGCTCTGAGCGAAAGTTGAGCATAACATTCTGCCACAGCATGTGCCACCAGACCATCCAGTACTTTGGCAGCATCCACTTTCGCACTGCAGCACTCCAGGCCCAGACACCATGCCAGTCCCACTCTTTGCCAATTCTAACTTCTTGTCAACTGCTAGGCCACAGATCCTGACCTGGTCTCCTTTGGCATTCTATTCCATCACCAATATCGAACTCAATCAAAGATGTGCCACCCAGTAGTATGTGATCCCATCTCCACATTGCCAGGTCCCAATCCTCCTCTCCTTTATTCTCCTGCCAACAAATTCCAATACAGTGTACCCCCTCTGCTATCCCCCACCAAAATCCTTTATATTGCAGTTGTTTAGTATTCTGAAGCCCAACCAATGAAAGAAGATCACCAGTTGAGCCCCTTGGAGATGACCGCCTCTCCCAGATCTTCTGTAGCAGAGGAACCCAACCACCTCCTCTCAGTTCCATGGCCCTCTTCAGCCACCATGCCCGCAAGCAGTGTAATCGTTTTGGAAAGTCAACTAGCCCCAAACCACCTCTTGCCACTGGTAGGGATAAGATCTCCCAACCAATCTGACTCCACCCTCCAGCCCAGATCCACCCCTTCGCTATCTTCACCAATCTCTTCACTACCCAGGCTGGGAAGTCCAGATGATATGCCAGGTACCACAACTTCGGCAGCCAGTAGATATTCAAAATTGAGACCCTTCCTGCCAGAGAAATTCGCCTTCCCCCCCAACTCCACAGGGTCTCCTCCCAGATTCCAATCCTCTGCTCCCACCAAAGCCTGGGCAGAACTGACCCATAGACTGACAAATAGATACCCAAGTACTGTACTGCTTCACCAGTGGGGACGATTGTTCCTATGACCTCTCCTCTCACCAGGCTGTTACCAAGCACCATTGTTTCACACTTATGCCAATTCAGCTTCACTCCAGAGTTCTCCTCATACCACTCTACAGTCTTCTTGAGCTCTTCAACATCAGCAATCAAACCCAAACCAACCACCATGTCATCTGCAAAGGCCCCAACTTTTCATCCTATGCCAAAGATAGAAAGTCCTCCTATCCTCCACCTAATTCTATCCATAAGGGGTTCCAGGGAAAGAGCATACAAAATGGGGGACAGTGGGTCCCCCTGGGGCACCCCCCTACCCAAGAGGAACGCCACCCCTCTATAACCATTACACAAGAGTGCAGCCCTACTCCCTTCCAGTAGGCTGATCATTGCTGACCGGAATTGTGATGGAACCCCCATCTGATCCAAAACTTTTGCCAGCCAGACTCTTCGCACCCTGTCGTAGGCCTTCTCCTGATCTAAGAAGACTAGATGCCCATCCAGTCCACAGGCCCTTGCCCCTTCAATAACTCCATGTACCCAGGCAGTGCCATCCCTGATGAGCCGACCACCCACAAATCCCCTCTGCTCAGCACCCATGACTTGCTGGGTCACTTTCTGTAGTCTGGCCACCACCACCTTAGTCACCAACTTTCTGTCCATATCTAGCAACATTATTGGCCACCAGTTCTTCCAATCCTCCTGCCTTCCTTTGTTTTTATAGAGCAGCGTCACCAGCCCAAGGTCCTGCTCTCCCACCCACCTCCCAGTCTGTAGAATGAAGTCACACATTGTGGTCATCTCTCTCATCACTCCTGGGACTCCAACCATTCACTTCCAAAAGTCCCAGGGCAGACCATCCTCTCCAGGCACCATACCTGGCATTGTTACGGCAAGAACCTAGTGGATCTCATTCTCCTGTACCGGCATCATCAGGTCACCTAGCCCCTCTACTTGTGGCAGGTACCAATCCCCCAATGTTCTGTCAATAGTTGCAGCATCCACCCCACCCTCCTCCTCACTTCACAGTCTACTCCATCTCTCCTTCAGCGATCCAAGAATGTCCTGTACCCCATGCACCAGTAAACCATCTGAGTCCAACACCTCTTCCCACCATTATTGTACCTAGCTTGCCCTAAGAGCCCTTATAAGAAACTTAGAAGGCCTCTCCCCTTCCTCCAAATCCTGCCAGCGGAGCCATGCTGCCAAGCTCTGTACCCTCACCTCTTTCTCTTCCTGCAGTACCTGTTATAATTCCCCAACCTCCATTTTCACTCTCATTAACCTCCAATCCTCTTCTCCCTCCAATATCTTCACCCTTGCCCACTCCTCCAGAAGCTTAGTCAATCTAGTAGAAGCCCAATGTACCCAATGCCTCCTCTGCTTCCCTGCCTCCTTGCCAGCCTCACTCCAGTAAATCTTGGCCATCTCCTTCATCCTCAACCACCGAACCCCAACTGAGGCACCCTCCTGCCACCAATTCTCTACCCTCAGCTGAATGTCCTTAGCCCACTCATCCCACCAGGTCTTGTCATCTAATAAAGAGGAATTGAGGCGCCAATGTCCAGGCCCATCCCCATTTCCCCCAAAGCACCCCTGCCCCAAAAGCCCCCAGTGATCCAACCATGGACACCATTCTACCTCCAGTGACTTCCAAACATCTAGGCCCCAGCAGCTGGCTGTCAAAATCCAGTTGATCCTCATCCCCACACCCCCTGCCCAATGTGTATATATCCTCCTATTCCCCCAGTACTCCCGACCAGTATCTATCAGTGCACTTAGCCTTTTGACCTCCTCCCATGCCACCAGTCCTCCGCTCCTGCTCTCAGCACCTCGTCCTCCATCAGTTCTATCCAATAGTATGTCCTATACCATATTGAAATCTCCCCCAAGCACATCCACCCCAGCCTCTACAAGGCTCCCACTCTCCTGCAGGCCTTTCATCCAATCTATCCACTTGCTCCATACTACAGGACAGTAGCAGGAGCCAACTGTAACTGGCTCCCAGCCTGCACGAATTCACTCACCCCAGACCAGTCTCTCCCCCCAACTCCTCACATCCTGTATCTCCCCTCTGCCTTTCTGAACCAAAATCCCAACCTTGCCTTTCCAGATTGCCACACCTCTCCATTCCTTCATCCACTCCATCTTATCAGAATCATCCTCACACCTAACATCCTACAATAGGAAGAGATCAGCCTCCAATCCCTTCATCCAAGTAAAAATGTTCCTACATCAAGTGGCATCCCATAACCCATTCACATTTAGAGAAAAAATGTTGGTTGTACTGTTCATAATGAAAAATGTTATATTGTCAATCGATCTCTACTGCTCCATGTTCATCTCCTCCTGCACCATGTCCAGATTGTGTTCTGCAGCCACCTCCTCCTCTTCTGCCCTCTGAGCTTCCAATCCAGTCAGCAGTTCAGTCATCTCTCCATCAGCCTTCTCCTCAAACTCCTCTCAGTATTCTATGCATGCTTCCTGCCAGAGCTGCAGACCATGATGCTTGTTCCAACAGTATTCCGCTCTCTCTCCAGTGACAACTGCCATCTCTGCCTCCCTCTCCTTATCCACCTCATACCCCTCCTCCTCGAGGTACACCGCCAGAATTTCCACCTTCAATGCCTTCATTACTCCATCCCCCTGCAGTATCCCTGCCCAATGCTCATCACTCATCACTCACAAGTCCACCTCCCCCAACTCTTCCGCCACCAAGTTATTCATCATCCGACATATCCAAAGTAAGTTCCCCACCTCCTTCCCCCCCGGAGTCACTGGCCTCTCTCCCTCCAACATTGTGGTGTCAGCCCCAGTGCTCACAGACTCATCCCATACCTCTGGGATATCCACCAGTTCCTCCTCACCAGCCGCCACCCCCTGTCCTCCATACACCACCTCCAGAACTCTGAATTGTACCCTCTGGGCCCCTCGCATTGGTACATCTTCTTCTGCCCTGTTTCGGGAAGCCGGGCCATGCCTGATAAGAGGAGTAGGGGTAGGGGAGCCCTCCCAGTCCTCCTTCAAAACCTTGAGCATACCATCAGCAAATAGATCCTTACTAGCATTCTCCTTATTCTTCCCTGCCTCCTTGTTGTCCTTCTCCTCCCCCTCACCAGCCCAGACACTTGCTTCGGCACCCCCGGTGCCCTTCACCTTGCTCGCATTTCCCAGTGGTCTATTATCCAGCTTGGCCAGCAGCTCTTTCTGTCTCTTATGCCCCTGAGCCCTTTCCCACTGCTCCTTGGTCACTCGAATCTGCTTTCCATCCACCACCTCCAAGTGTGTTGACTCCACAAAGGCCATCCAAGCCTTTGCTCACCTCTCTACAGCACCATCCAACTCTTCCAACACTTCCAATAAATCCTCCTCCTCCTCCTCACTTCCCTTCACCCTCATCACCTTACACAAAATCACTTCCCAGACCATTGCTGAAGGCCAGTCCCTTGCCTTCCCAGTAGCTTCCTTCCCAGCCAGCCGAATCCTCACATCCATATCACCAGTCCTAAGCGAGGTCCCTTCCCAGACCCGGAATCCAATATCCACCACCTCTCCATATTCTGCCATGAAATCCTCAACCCTCTTTCTCGTCTCCATCACTGTCACCATCGGTACTCCTTTCACCAGCAGTTGGACCACCCTGGGATCCCACTTCAGACAATGTACCATTGGAACACACACCTCTCCAACCATCAATCCAACCTTCAGGGCCTCCTCCAATGGCGCTGTCTCCTCAAAACCCACCTCCACTCCCTCCAGTCTCTTCAAAAACTTCACTGATACAGCTCTGGCCACCTGCTTAGTGATGAGCCCCAGCACCATTTTCACTGTCACCACTAGGCCCCGGAAGCACAGTGTAACCGCGAATGCCGAAATCGATTTTTTGAGCAATAGGGCCACCATCAGACCCATTACACCATCCACCAAGTTCTCTTGTCTTCTAAGCCTCAGCCACTCAGCCTCACCATCAGCCGTCACATCTAGATTTTTTTCCAGATTGACAGTCCTGTCACCATCAGCAGTCACACTCCCCCCAGCCACTACTCCCCCAGCTCCACTGCCCCCCTTTCCAAGGGCTGCACCCCCCTGCACCATCCTCTTCTCATTCTCCTTGCTCTTCCTCAGCCAGCCCTCCAGCCCTGACGTCTGCTATCTCCTCTTCATCGTCTTCACAAAGCTCACCCTCCCAGATCCAGAACCTCTGCCACCTCCTCCACCCCTTCCACATCCACCTGCCAGCAGTCCCCTCATACCCCCCCCCAGGCCCAGACCCCTCCCCACCTGTTGCCAGTCAAAAGTGCTTGGGCCACCCTACCCAGTATATACCTCAGGTTGCCTGTTGGTTGCCATGTTATTAGTCTCTTTTCTCTAAAAACGATGTTATAAGTGCTCTCCAAAGATTGTGTAACCCGAATGGTACTGGAAAGAGATGGTGTTTGTATAGTATAAGCCTTTGTTGATACCTTCTACAATCAGATGACTAGCTTAAGAAGCACTCCTATTATTATTTCTAAATACTATATATTGTAATATATGTATGTATTTTGAAATAGAATTTAGAGATAGATTCTCTAAATTCTTCATATGAGTATCAAGTGTAATAATATGAGATTTCCAACTATTATCAGCTTTTTTATTTATATCTTTATTATTTTCTTCTTCTTCATCTTCATTATTATCTTTATCCCTATCTTCATCTTTATCTGTATTTTTATCTTCAACTATATCTTCATGTTTATCTTTATTCTCATTATCTTCATCTTTATCATCATCATTCTCATCTTCTTCTTCTCTTTCATTATCTTCTTCCTCACTATCTTCATCCTCATTCTCTTCTCCTTCTCTCTTATCATCATCATCTATATTATAATTGTAATTATAATTATAATTAATATATTATAAAATTAATAATATTTATATAATAATATTTACCTATAATCTCTTCTTCAAGTTTACTTTTTTGTAAACTTTGTAAGTACTGAGTTTGTTTAGATAGTCTTGGCATTTTGTTATAACTAAAAAAAAATATGAATTTAATAATTTAGTAAGATCATCTAAAAAGGTAATATGAGATAGACAATAGAAGACAGATAATGGGAGACAAGATAAGCAATAGAAGATGAGACAGAAAATAGGTGACAATATAATGGATAATGGGAGATAAGATAGGTGATGAGATAGATATAACTATTGTCTATCTTATTTCTTATTGCTCTTCTCATCTCCTACACCTGTCTCATCTCCCATCACCCATCTCATCTCCCATCACCTATCTCATCTCCCATCACCCATCTCCCTTGTCTATCTCATCTCCTATTGCCTGTCTTATCTCCCATCACTCATTTTGTCTTATCTCTCATCATCTGTCATATCTTCCATTACTTGTCCCATTGCTCATCTCAGAAAAAAATATATATTATATATCTTGGTTTTGTAAAATATCAAAGAAAGATTGTTGATAATATTGACAGATGAATGATCTAGCTGAGTTAGAAATAAAATGTAAATATCATACTTGAATTATCTGGGTTTTAAGTATAGTTTGAAGTATAGCTGCAGTTTGAAGTACAGTTTGAAGTATAGTTTGAAGTGTAGCTTGAAGTATGACTTTAAGTGAGGCTTAAAGTACACAGCTTAAAGTGCACAGCTTGAAAGAGAATTTAGCCACTTTTGGTAATTAATTTAAGACCACTTAAAGGAATTTGGAAAAGGTGAATACAATTTAAGATCACTTTTGATAATTGATTTAAGGCCACTTGAGACAAAGGTGAACATAATTTAAGGCTACTTTTGGTAATCAATTTAAGGTCACTTGAAGGGTACTTCAAAATGTACTTCAAAATACACTTCAAACTATACTTCAAACTGCACTTCAAACTATACTTCAAACTGTACTTCCAAACTATACTTCAAACCATACTTCAAACTGTACTTTCAAAACTGCACTTATATAATTTTGGCTCTCTTTTGGTATTGATTATCAAAATTGTTCCTCTTTGCTGAATTCACAAAGATGAAGAGAAATTTGACAAAGGTGAACAAGATTTAAGGCCACTTGAAGGGTACTTTAAACTGTACTTCAAACTATACTTTTCAAACCATACTTCAAACTGTACTTCAAACTGTACTTCAAACTAAACTTCAAACTGCACTTCAAATCATACTTTAAACTGAACTTTCAAAACTACACTTATATAATTTTGGCTCTTCTTTAATATTATTACCAAAAATTGTTCCCCTATGCTGAATTTACAAAGATAAACACAATTTAAGGCCACTTTTGGTAATTGATTTAAGGCCACTTGAAGGGGAATTTGGCAAAGGTAAACACAATTTAAGATCACTTTTGGTAATCAATTTAAGGCCACTTGAAGGGGAATTTGGCAAAGATAAATATAATTTAAGACTACTTAAAGGGGAATTTGGCAAAGGTGAATATAATTTAAGGCAACTTGAAGGGGAATTTGGTAAAGGTGAACATGATTTAAGGCCACTTGAAGGGGAATTTGGTAAAGGTGAACATGATTTAAGGCCACTTGAAAGAGAATTTGGGGAATTTAGCAAAGAGGAATAATTCCACCTGATCCACCTTTCTGACTCACTTCCACTCAACCCACTTCTACCTGATCCACCTCTCTCTACTTCCTTAAAGTGGAGTGAGAGAAGGTGGAGGTAGATTGAGTAGAAGTGGGGGAAGGTAGAGATAGATCAAGTAGATCAAGTAGAAGTGAGTGAATCAGGTCCACCTTCTCCACTTCTACTTGATCTACCTTGGAAATATGATTTAAGACCACTTGAAGGGAAATTTGGAAAATTCAGCAAAGGGGAATAATTTTGATAATCAATGACAAAGGGGAGCTATTCCACCCAATCAACCTTTCCCTACTTCCACCTGATCTACTTTCATCTAATCTACCTTCCCCTCTACTTCCTCAAGATAGAAGTGGGAGAAGGTAGAGATGGATCAATCTATCTTGAGAACATAATTTAAGATCACTTTTGGTAATTGATTTAAGGTCACATAAAGAGAAATTTGACAAAGATGAATATGATTCAAGACTACTTTTGGTAATTGATTTAAGGCTACTTAAGAGAGAATTCAGTCAATTCACTGGCTATAGAATAATGCCAAAATTACTAAGTCACAAATTAATAATTATATCTAAACTTATACTTAATTCTTTATCACTTCTTTTTACTACTCCTTTTTAATATATTTAATAAAATAAAAATAAAAACCAGAAATTGATAGAAAATTCTATTGAGTTTAATGAAATAAAGAGCTTTTTTTTTATTATTGTATAAAATATTTTAATAAAGATTATTTTTTTACTTATTTAATATAGATCTTTATATTTTTAAAATCTCTTCTCCTTTATATTGATCATATTAAAAAAATATATTATTAGAAATATAAATAGTAAATACTATTTACTTTATTTAAATGAAGAGCTTTTTTTTTAAATAATATGATTATAAATAATTTACTAAAGTTAGTTATAATTTTAACCTTATTTAATATTCTATTGACTTTGAAATTATGAGTAGTAATTTGTGATTTAGCTTTAATTTAAGGCTGAAATTGTAACTGTCTTAATATTTATAATAAAATAATAAAAAAACCATTTTATTAAAATATTATATGTAATAATTAAAAAAGCTCTTTATTTTATTAAACTTGATAGAATATTTTATCAATTTCTGATTTTTTTTTTTTTTATTAAATAGATTAAAAGGGAGTAGTAAAAAGATTGAGTATAAGTACAGTATACTATATATATAAGTATCTTATCATTAGAAGATATCTCTCTGCTAGCTGCAAGAACAGTAAGTAAAATAGCTTGAATATAGAGTATATTAGCCATGAGTACTGTAATGTACCGGCTCAATAGAGGCAAATTACAAGGATGGGGGTTGATGTAGTTTGGCTTAAGCCCCCAGTTACTTTATCAAAAAGCAACAAAATGTTCTAAGATTCCTGAGGTCCTTAGTGTTTAGTAGTATAATAGTCAAAGCTGGATATCTGTGAGTGATTTGTGTATCGATTTTCTAATTGGGATGGTTCTTTGGGGTGTAGTGGCGATTTGTGAATGGGTTTCCTTCTTGGGTCAACTGGGAATGGCAGAATTTGTGTGTAGCATGAGCGGTTTCCTTCCTGGGTGACAGCAGTCTCCAAAAGTATGTGATTTCTGATGTGATGATCTCTTGTGTAGCATGATGATCTTTGTGTAGCACAGGTTTCTTATGTGTGATGATCTGGCAATTTGGCGAATAACTCGATTTGGTGCAGTTTTTTCAAAAGCAGTGGTTTGGGAATAGAAGATGGCATAGATTCTTCTTACTGGGAATTATACTGATATGGTTTCTTCTGTACCAGACTCACTGAGAACAATGAATAACTCGGATGGTGCAGATTCTTCCTGAATCGGCAGCTTTTTACTGGGAATACAGCAGATAACTTGAAAATGGCAGATGATACAGATAACTCAGATAACTCAGATGGCACGGATTCTTCCTGAATCAGCTTCAACTGGGAATACTACTTGGATTCTTGGCAAGTTACATCAAAGACTGGCTTCATTTGTACAGGGTTATGTCGTAGACTGGCTCTACTGCGAAGTTGCATCAGAAACTGGCTTGTGGCAAGAAAGGCAGACTCTCTGGAAATACAGTGGAAGGATGAAAATCTTCAGGCTTATCTGGTAAGTGAACTAATAATACAGCTTATTCCTTAAGTGGCAGGTTTCTCAAAAGGTGGCGAAGTTCTTTACTCAAACTTAGGCAGCAAATCTTCAGGCTTATCTGGCAAGTGAACCAAAAACAGACTTGTTCTTTGTATCGGAAAGTGGACCAGAGTGGAAAAGGGGACCAATGCTCACAATCTCCTAACAGTGGCTGTAGAGTTCCTTTCAAAGTGTGGTAGGCAGACTTGTCTTTTGCTTTTAGATTCAATTTCAGACTGAGGTTTATTCACTCTTATCTCTGGGGTAATTTATACATTATGGTTACTATCTGGTTGCTATCTGACTAACTATAGATTTGCTATCTATAGTATATTTGGACAGATGGTCACTATCTGGCAGACAGCCACTGTCCAGGGGACAGGCACTGTTTGCATTATTTCCTTCTTTGGTTATCTGGTTATTTATACATTTTTCCGCAGTAATGGTTGCTGGTTACTATGCTATGCTAATGTTCATGTCATCTGGTTAAGATATAATTCGAGTGGTATGTCTTGGTTTGTCACAGTACAAATAGATAAAATTGCTAAGATTTATATTATTTAAATATAATTTATATTATAAATTACTAATAGCAAATATATATAACATTATATCAATTACTAATAGTAAATATAAGATTTTGCCTAATAGCAAAATTATTAACAATATCAATAGCTAAAATTAATAGTAAAAATACTTAATATCTCTAGTATAAATATATATTATAATAGTAAATAGTAAACAATATTCAAAATGAACCTATAAATATTTGGTAGTAAAGGTGGAAAACATTTCACCAGATATTATGTAAAGAAAAAAATTTGTAAGTTAGTTATCATCTTTTCTAACATATATATAGATTGTCTAATTTATACTTTTAATAAAGAGTATCAGCAAGTCAGCCATCCATCATCTTGTCAGAGTAAAGTATATTTCAAGTTCCTTATATAATGAGATCTGTAATGCTCTCCAAACTTTTCCCATAGATATTATTAGAGATACTATACTCTATACAGAGCATGTCAATAGAAAAACTGTCACAACTCTTGATGTTGTATTGGCTCTGAAGAAAAATGGAACCTATATATCTTATTTTTGGATATTATTCATCAATACTATTATTAATAAATTACCTTATTTTATTTTAAAGGTCATACTTTATATAGCTTTGATGAGACTAAATAATGTTTTCTATACTATAAAGCCAGTAAATATAATTTGATTATAATTAATATATATATATTATGTATGCTGAAATTGGATGTACTAAAATATTTATCTAAATACACACTTGGTGTATTCCTTTTGCTCAATAGTAATCACTATAGCCTTTGAAGTAGAGGTTTGAACTTTCATAAATATTTCTAGTTTAACTGCCCTAAATCCCTACATTAGAATACTTACTAAATATTTTTTTTTATATTAAGTTGTAGGAAGAGCCAGCTACTTGGTTTTGATAGACATACTATGATATAAGCTATATATCAAAAGGCTCTTGAAATTTACTCTTGCTAAAAGATTTATATAACAATTTCTAAAGGATATCAGATCTTGTAGCAAATATCTCTTTATTAGATTTCAGTTTGATGCTATCTACACAAATGATAGTAAAATGAGAGTATGATAATATGGATCTATTTTTTTGAAAGAGAGAGATAGTAATATATATATTTGCAAAGTTTTAGAGAGAAACTACTTTATTGAGAAGGAATAGATTAAATACAGATTAGTATTAAATTATTTTGAATTGTATAAATAAATATTTATTATATTTTTAGGATAGAATATAAGTAAGAAAAATACTAATAATTATTATCACTGATTACTATCCCTTCTTTATATATTAATCATTATCTTCAATTATCCCAAATATTATTAGATTCAATTTCAATATAAGAAAGACTCTTGTATTTTTTATGCTATCTCTTTTCCTTTATTTGACTCCAATATTCTTCCTGGTTTCCAGAATATTCATGACCAGACCAATTTTTGTCAGATTCAGATTCATCAAGGAAATAATTATTCCACTTGTTATATTTGTTCTATTTATTAGATTTTTTACTATTTGTATATGGTGTTGTAGAATAGATTGTTGATTTGAGCTCAAATTCCAGAGGTATATATATAATCTTTAATAGAAAGTCTTATAATAGATGATGTTCCTTATCTGATGACTGGTGTTCAATAATAGCTATAATTGTTCTCAGAGTATATACTATATAGCCAACATCTAGGAGATCTCAAAGGGAGTTTTATAGTAAGAATGGATTGTCATCATTATCATCATTTATAATATCAATATATTTGATAGATCTATTACTCTTGCATAAGGTGAGTATTTCAGTTAGCAATTCTTCTATCATCTCATTAATATCTGGCAACTGACACCTTTCAGCACCAAGAGTAAAATATTGAGACAAAAGTCTTTATCATTTGTGATTGCAAAATAGGAACCTAAGATAAGGGCCCAAAATTATTTCAATGTTAGCAAATCTTTCTGAGAGTTTGAGGTATAATGTCTTGGTTAATCATATCATTTGGTGGTATATTAGGCACATATTTCATAGTATCACAATATTCAGACGATTTGTAAAGAATGATTATAAAGATGTTAGAGATAGATAGAGAAAAATATAGAAATAAATAGAAGATGAAAATGTTCATTAGTATTTCATTTATTATTTACTATTTGCAAAAGGATGATGAGATATTCATTTGCTTATACTATTCACTATTTGGTTTACCAATATATATATTGGATGATAGGTAAAATAAAGTAGAAAATTTTCAATAGCAAAATGAGATCTTGCTCTAACTATTATATAAGATCTAATGGTAATATATTAATGATATATCTTCATACAATATAGTAAATAAATTTGCTATTAATTAATACTCTTACAATTTATCACTTTTAGATAATTATATTGATTATATATCAATACTGAGTAGCTAATATCAAATGTATGTATATATCTAAAATATATAAAAGTGTGTATTGAATGAAACTATTTAGATCTTTCTCTACTAATATTTACATAATATAAACTTTGAAACATACTTTTGAACTATTTATTGGAGAAAGTTATTAAGGATATAGTAACCAACAAGCAAACCAATATGTATACTGAGTCAGGTAGACCCAGGGCCTTTGACTGACAATATATCAGAAGAGAGTATGGACTGGGGATGAGGTCTTTGGGAGACTCTGGAGGCCAGGGTGGGTCAAGTAGTAGTGGCTAGTCTAGAGCTAGAGCAGGAGGGCAGGGGGCTGAGCTTCACAAATAAGGTGAAGCTGGAAGAATAGCCTGTTGGAACTAGTGGGGGGTGGGAGAGTAGTAAAGGAAAGTCAAAGGAGGTGAGGGCTGGAGGGGCAGTATCTCAGGGGGTAGGTAGAAGAGCTGATGGAGTGGTGATTGGGGGGAGTAGTGAGACTGCTGATCAGAGGGTGACTGGGGATCTAGAAAAAAATTCAGATATGACTGCTGATAGTGAGAATGGGTCACAGGGGCTGGGGAGGACAGGAGACCTGACTAATAATATAATGGAGCTAGTGGTAACTCCATTACTCAAGAAATCAATTTTGGAGTTTACAGTTATACTATTCTTCAGAGAATTGGTAGTCATAGCAAAGATGGTCTTGGGACTGATTTTGAAGCAGATAGCTGAGGCAGCTTCAGTAAAGTTTCTGAAAGGATTAGAGGGAATTGAGGTGGGCTTTGAGGAGGCTGGACCCCTGGAGGAGACAGTGAAGACAGGGTTGACTATAGGGGAGGTGATGTATCTTTAGTATGCTATTTAAGGTAGGACCCAAGGGTGGTTCAGCTTCTGATAAAAGGGGTGCCCACAGTGATAGCAGTTGAGATGAGGAGGAGGGTTGAGGAGGTTATGACTGAGTATGGTAAGATAGTAGATATCAGGTTTTAGATCTGAGAGAAGACCTCTCTCAGGATAAAGGATGTGAATATTCATCTTAGGCTAGCAGAGAAGAAGGCTACTGAGAAGCCATGGGATTGGCCAGTAGTAATG
Organism: Jimgerdemannia flammicorona; assembly: GCA_003990745.1. NCBI lineage: Eukaryota > Fungi > Mucoromycota > Endogonomycetes > Endogonales > Endogonaceae > Jimgerdemannia > Jimgerdemannia flammicorona. Next base: position 5,108 of record RBNI01002209.1, on the reverse strand, counting down.
ATGTGAAGAGTCTTTATCTGTAAGGTGACAAGAGTAAAGGAGAGTGTGGAGGAGAAGGAGGACTTATGGAAGAGCTCAGTGGGGCAGTGAAGTAGTGGGCTGAGGCATGGCAGAATTATGTAGAATCAACATACTTGGAGGTAGTAGATGGAAAGTACATTTGGGTGGACAAGGAAATGTAGGAGAGGGTTCAGAGGCAGAAGAAGCAAAAGGAGCTATTGGTGAGTTTGAAGGAGAAGGAGAAGGGAAATACAAGCTTAGAAGAGGAGACTGAGAGAGCTAAAGAGAGCATCTGGACAGAGGTGGAGGTTGAGAGGGTACCAAAGTATGTAAGCAGCAGGAGGAGAGAGATCAGGCTCTCTATGATAATAGCACACTAGAGGTATGAGAGGAGAGTGAGGATACAGGAAGGAAGGCTCAGGATATCCAGCCAATGGCTGGTAAGGATGTGAAGATGATGGGGACTTGCTGTATTAGATTTGGAGTATCTGAGATAACAAGTGGAGGGCAGGTGGTTGAGGTTGGAGAGGAGGAGCTAGTGAATATCTCTGAGGAGGAGTGGGATGAGTTAGTGAGTACTGGTGCAGACTCTATAATGCTTGGGGCTAGCCAACTAGCAACTCCTGGGGGCAAGAAGATTGGCGACTTACAGTAAATATACTGAGTAATGAACAACTTGACAGCAGAGAAGTTGGGTGATGTGGACTTATGAGTTATTAGTGAGAAGTACTGGGCAGGAATTATGAAGAGAGAGAGAGTTGTAGAGGTCCTGGCAAAGAAGGTGCTGATAGTGTATCTGGATGAAGAGGGCTATAAGGTAGATGTTGCAAGAGAGGCAGAGTTGGCAGTAGCAACTAAAGAGTATACAGACTTCTAGTAGAAATAGAGGCACAGATTGAAAATTTGACAAGGGGTACCAGAAGGAGATATAGTTGAAGGATAATGCAGTATTGGATGAGCTATTGACTGAACTAGAAACTAAGTGGGTTGAGGAGACTGAGGCTACTGCTGAATATAGATTGGATCTGGCTAGAGAGAGAGTAGATATGGAGTTGTGAAGAGGATATATCTTTATCAACATTATTCCCTATAAATAGTGCAATTAATATTTTCTTATTGAATGTGAATAGCCTGAGGGGGTCTGGGAGGCATTATAACATTTTTACTTAGTTAAGAAGATTAGAGACTGATCTCTTTCTTCTATAGAATGTGTAATGTAAGGAGGATATTAATTAACAGGAGTGGACAAGGGAATAGGGTGGAGTGGCAGTTTGGAATGGCAAGGTCAGGCTATTAGTGCAGAAAGGTTAAGGAAAATATGTGAAAGCAGGAACTAGTGCTCCCAATGAATCAAATTGAATCAAATTGGACCCAAATTCAATTTGATTTGAAAACTTTGAATTGAATTGAGGCCCAATTCAATTTGAATTAATTTGAATTGAGGTCTAATTCAATTTGAGGTCCAATTCAAACTCTATTTTTAGAAATTAAATAACTTGACAAATACACATCTAAATTTAATAATCTTTAGCTTGTTAGATACCTCTTATATAGGGGAATCTAACAAGCTAAAGATTATTGAATTTGGACATATATTCATTGAGTTATTATATTTCTAAAAATAGGATTCGAATCAGAGACTCAATTCAATTCAAATTTGATTTGATTCAAACTCAATTTGAATTGAAAAATCCCCAATTCAATTTGATTCGAATGACTCTCAATTCTATTTAATTTGAATTGATTTGATTTATTTGGGAGCACTAGTAGGAACTGAGGTGATCATATGGTATAAGGAGAGTAGTATCAGCCTAGATGGGAGTCAATTAAAGTTGGATCTTACTACTGCCCTATGGTCAGGGGTGAGTATGTAGAGTGGATTGATAGTCTATTGGATAGTGGGATTCTTGCAGAGGCAGGAGTGGAGGAGCTTGGAGGGGACTTCAATATGGTTTGCTTGATACAGTTGAATAGAACAGATGGAGAGAGAAATAAAGAAGACAGGAGGGTTGAGAGGAGATGGAGTAGCTTAGTTCCTTTTTAGATACTGGAAGGGTAATGTGGAGAGATAAGAGGATCTATACTCATTGGATGAGAGGTCTGGGAACTAGAATTGACTGGATGCTGACAGCTAATTGCTGGGGCCTAGATGTCTGGAAGTTCCTGGAGGTTAAGGATCAGACCATTAGGGCTTGTTAGGGTATGGGCAGTTTGGGGGAAGTGGGGATGGGCCTGGACATTGGTGTCTCAATTCCTCTTTATTGGCTGAGAAGGAGTTGTGGGACAATTGGGCCAAGGACATTCAGCAGAAAGTTGGAGGTTGAGTCTGTAAGGGCACACTAGTTAGTGTTTGATGGGTGAGGTTGAAGGAGGCTGCTAGAGTTTACTGGAGTGAGGCTGACAGGGTTGTAGAAAGAAAGTAGATGAGGCTGGTGACCTGGGCCTCTGCTAGATTAGTCTGGCTTTAGGAAGATTGAGTAGATTTTTTGACCCTAGAGGGAGTAAGCCAAGCTGGAGATTGCTGAGCTACAACAGATGTTGAGAGAGGAGGAGGAGATGTGGGTTTGAAGTTTGACTGCATGGCTATACTAGTAGAGACTGAAGGAGGAGAAGAGGTCCTCTAAGTATCTCTCAAGGATTCTTTGAGTAAGGAGAGTGAGGTAGAGATAGGAGGGAGTGCTAGATTCTGAGAGACTGCTGGTTCATGGCTCTCAAGACATTCTAGGCTCACTGAAGGTGAGGTAGAGTATTTTGTAGAGTGAGAAGAAGGGTGGGGCCAATGCTGCTACTATTGAATGTACCTTGAAGGACTGGTACCCACTACAGATGGGCTTGGTAGCTTGATTATATCAGTATAGAAGAAGGAGATTTGTCAGGTTCTTGCTACAACTATGCTGGACATAGTATAAGGAGAGGATGGACTACTCTAGAACTTCTGGAAGAAGATGGTGGGAGTCACTAGGGTGCTTGAAGAGATGATAGTACTTTGTGACTTGCTATTATAGTCAGGGAAGTGGATGGGAGAGCAGGATCTGGGGCTGGTAGTACTGCTATATATATAAGAACAAGAGCAGAAGAGAGGACTTGAAGAACTGGCAGCCTATCATACTTCTAGATATAGACAGAAAGTTGGTCACCCAGGTGGTAGTTGTGAGACTGCAGAAGGTGGCCCAGTAAGTCTTGGATATAGAGCAGCAAGGCTTTGTGAGGGGCCAGCTCATTAGATATGGCACAGCTTGGGTTCATATGTAGTATCATTGAAAAGACTTAAGCCTATAGGCTGGATGGGAGATTAGTTTTCCTAGATCAGAAGGTATATGACTGTATTAGGTGGATCTGGTTAGTGAAGGTACTAAATAGGATTGGTGTCTCTCAACAGTTCAGAGTGGCAATGATCAGCCTACTGAAAGGGAGTAGAGCAGTACTCATATGCAATGGGCATTAGGGAGTAGTATTCTCTCTAAGCAGAGGAGTTCTCCAGGGGGACCCACTGTCTCCTATTTTGTATATACTATTCTTAGAGCTATTAATGGATAGAATTTGACAAAAGGTAGAGAGGCTTTCAGTATTTGGAATTGTGTGGAAAGTTGGGGCCTTTACAGATGATATAGTAGTTGGTTCCAGATTGATTGCTAATGTCAAAAAACTCCAGAAAACAGTGGAGTGGTATGAGATATATTCTGAGGCTAAACTCAACTAGTATAAGTATAAAATAATAGTGTTGGGTGATGGTCTGGTGGGAGGGGACATCATTGGAACAATTGTCTCTATGGGAGATACTGTGTAATACTTAGGTATCTATCTTTCAGTCTATGGGTCAGTCCTATCAAGACCTTGGTGGGAGCAGTGGATAGCTATTTGGGGGGAGGCCCTGAGGAGCTGGGGGGGCTGCCATATCTTATTGACAGGTCAGATTTCAATTTTGAATGTCTACTGACTACTGAAGCTATAGTATTTAGCTTATCATCTAGACTTTCTGGCCTGAGTGGTGAAGAGACTATTGAAGCTAGCCAAGGGTTGGATCTGGGCTGGAAAATGGAATCAGATTAGCTGAGAAATCTTGTTATTGCTGGTGGCTAGAGGAGGCCTTAGGTGGGTTGACTTCTTGAAGAGGCTGTATTATCTGAGAGCTTGGTGGCTGAAGAGAGCTGTGGAACTAAGGGGTAATAGCTGGGTTTCTCTGATACAAAAGGTCTGAGAGATGAGATTCTTACCAAGAGGCTCTACAGAAGATCTGCTGTCCTTGGTTGGACTTCAGAACAGTGAGCATATGTTGTATAAGAGCTTCTGGTGGAGAGTAGTTAATGGGGTGTACTATATTGATCTTTGCTAGTAGAGGGCTGAAGGAGAGATACCTTGGGGCCTGGTAATATAGAGATGGGATTGAGTATTGTTGGGGAGTACTCCTTTATTAGATTTTGACATTAGTAATGAGGTTGAGTGCCAGAGAGAGTTAGGACAGGATGTATGGCCTAGTGGCTAGCAGATGGCAGATATTGGAGAGAAGTGGGACTAGAATAGTATCTGGGCCTAGAGTGCAGAGATATGGTGATGGCTGCCTTTTAAGTTCTGAGTGGTTTGGTGGTACATATTGAGGAGAAATATCATACTCAACTTTCATGCAGGCTATCTGGTAGAGGGGGGAAACTTTGATTGTGAGAAGTATTATAATATAGAATAGGAAGAGAGATATATATAGATGCCAGAACAATAGCTGAGAGAGTATGAGGTACTTGGAGACTTTTGGTTAGTAGTTGGAGATAGATTGGGTATTATGAGGAGGAGAGATAATGAGAGAGGTCAATGAGAGGATCTGAGAGATAGATTGGTGGGAGGGGTTGGAAATGTATAGCTTACTATAGAGTGGACTTTAGCTATATGGGTGGGGCTGACTAGATACTAGCTGTTTGTTTTTGAGGAAAAAAGATATTTAAGTTTTTGAGTATAGCTGGCAAGATGAGAAGGGTTGATGGTAGATATCTTGACAGGATGGTGGCTGGGATGGGGTCTGCAGAGAGGTCATCAGTACTATTTGGTAGAGAAAATCTGTAGGCAGAGTGGGGAGAGAGTTATAGTAGTAGGTAGTAAGGTAGTGTTCAAGTATAAGA
>RBNI01002208.1:0-19289 GCA_003990745.1 Jimgerdemannia flammicorona | reverse complement strand
CCTACCTGATGAAATTCCACTTTGTCCAATACAATCCCCACCCTCCCACCACTTTGCTCACAGATCCTAGTTACCAAACTGCGCTGTCTCCCCCCCAGAGGACCCCAACCAACCCACCATCCAGTCAGCAGATCCCCCAACAGCTCCTCCCACCATACCATCTTCTCCTGCAGTCCCATCTGCTGCCCCTCCTCAAATACAAAGAGCCAATGACCCACTAGTCCTACCCACACTGCCAACACCCAACCTACAGTGAGCCAACTATCACCCACCCCCCCCACTAGCCGAGATTTCAAGTCATCCCAGTGGCCCCCCACACCAACCTGCCTTTGCTCCACACCCAGTCTATTCCCAATTACTACCCAAATGTCCCCCAATACTGCACACTCTCCTAGCCAATGTTCCAGTATCTGCACTAGACTCCCAGTCTGCCCTACATTGTAACACTCCTCACACTCAAAGCGGCCACCATCTACCAGATGCTCAGTATGGAAATTCAACATGACATTTCTCCGCAGCACCTGCCACCATACCACCCAGTATTTAGGAGGAAGCCACCATCGCACCTTGGCACTCCAAGACCAGATACCCACCCAGTCTCACTCCTCGCCAATCTCTGCTGTCTGCCAGCAGCCAAAGATCTAGGCCAAGACACTGCTGATACTCCACTCCATCCCCAATATCAAATGTTTCAAGTAGGGCACCCCCCAGGAGTAGCCTATCCCAACTCCACATATTGGGCCCCCACATCACCTCCCCCTCATTGCCCTGCCAACACAGGCCAATTCTGTGTGCTCCCTCTACTACTCCCCACCAAAAGCCCTTGAATCGCAGCTGCCGGGCACCATTCAGCCCCACCATAGAGAGCAGATCTTCTGAGAACCCTCGAGGGGAGGATCTCATCTCCCACACCTTTTGCAGCAGAGGGACCCAACCCCCACCCTACAGTTCAGCAGCTCTCTTCAATCACCAGGCTCGCAAGCAGTACAACCGCTTGGGGAAATCCACAAGGCCTAGACCCCCCCTGATCACTGGTATCGCCAAAGTATCCCAACTGATCTGTGCCCTCCTCCCTGCCCAAATCCAATCTCTAGCCACTTTCATCAGCCTCTTCACCACCCACGCTGGGAAGTCCAGGTGATAGGCCACATACCACAGCTTGGGGAACCAATATACATTCAGTATTGTCTCCTATCCTGCCAGAGAGATATGGTGGCCTCCCCAACCTCAAAGGGCCTCCCCCCACATGGTCACTCTGCTCTCCCACCACACTCACAGCAGGACTGAGCCATATATAGAGAGGAAGATGCCCAGATACTGTACCACCTCACTAGTAGGGACAATTGTTCCAATGACATCCCCACTCACTAGCCCATTCTCTAGCACCATCATCTCACACTTATTCCAGTTGAGCTTTGCCCCAGAGTGAGCCTCATACCAATCTACTGTCTCCTTAAGCGCCTCGACATCTGCCACAGACCCAAGTCCAACCACCATATTATCAGCAAAGGCCCCCACCTTCCACACTATATCATATATAGAGAGCCCCACCACCTTTCGGCGAATCTGATCCATCAACAACTCCAGCGAAAGGGCATAGAGAATAGAGGACAAAGGATCCCCCTGAGGAACTCCTCTTTCCAAGGAAAACACCAGACCATGGTGTCCATTACACATCAATGCCACATGACTGCTCCTCAGCAGACTCAACATAGAGGCCCGAAATCTTGGAGAAACACCAATTCAATCCAATACCTTGCCCAGCCAAACCCGCCATACCCGGTCATATGCCTTCTCCTGGTCCAAGAAAACCAACCTTCCATCGAGTCCACAGGCCTGAGCCCCTTCAATGATACCATGAACCCATGCAGTCCCATCTCTTATAAGCCTGCCCCCAACAAATCTCTGCTGTTCCTCCCCCAGCACCCCTTGGGCAACTTTCTGCAGCCTAGCGACAATCACCTTAGTCACCATTTTCCTTTCTCTATCCAGAAGCATAATCGGCCTCTAATTCTTCCAGTCCTCCCTTCTCTCTTTATCTTTGTACAATAAGGCCACCAGCCCAAGGTCTTGCTCTCCAACCCATTCACCCCTCTGAATAACATGATTACAGAGGGCAGTTACATATCTCACCCAAAACTCTGGAGACCTTCACCATCTTTTTCCAGAAGTCCCATGGCAATCCATCCTCCCCTAGTGATGTTCCAAGTTTAGTCGCTACAAGGATACTCTGAATCTCCTCTCCTTGCACTGGTAAGATCAAGTCACCCAAATCAGCTACTTGTAGCAGCCCCCACTCCTCTAGTATATTGGCAATTGCCACCTTATCTGTACCCCCTTCTTTCTCACTCCACAAACTCTGCTATCGCTCCTTCAAAACTCCTAAGATTTGTTGTGTGCTATGCACCATGTCCCCATTGGCATCCAGGACCCCATCCCACTAATGCTGTACTCTCCTAGCATTGAGGAGTCTTGATAAGTACCTAGTAGGCCGCTCACCCTCCTCAAGCCCCTGCCACTATAGCCTGGCAGCCATACCTCACATATGAGTCTCCTCCTCATCTTACAACACCTGTTGTAGTTCCACTATCTCCAATTTCGCCCTCTCCATCCTCCAGTCCTCCACTCTATCAGAAGTGAGCAGGTCTGCCCAACCCAATTGCAGTCTCCACAGCCTATTGGAAGCACACCTTGTGCGCTCCCTCCTCTGCCTCCCAGCCTCTCTACCAGCTCCTCTCCAAAAGACCCTTGTAGCCTCTTTCAAATGTTTCCAATAGACATCCACAAACAAACCCTCATGCCTCCACACAACAACCTTTGCCTGAATGTCCTCCACCCACAAGTCCCACAACCCCTTCTTGGCCAGCAGAGAGGAGTTAAGGCGCTAATGTCTGGGTCCATCTCCACTCCCCCCAAACCACCCCTGCCCCAACAGTCCCCAGTGGTCAGACCATGGGCACCACTCCATCTCTAACAACTTCCAAACATTGGAACCCCAACACTCAGCCATCAGAATCCAGTCATCCGAGTACCTAAGCCATTCACCCAATGTGTATAGACCCTGGCATTACCCCACCACATTCTGCCCATATCCCCCAATGAGCTCAACCTCTCCACCTCCTCCCACGCCCCCAGCCCTCCACTTCTCCCCCCTGCACTCCTCCCTCCATCAGTCCTGTCTAGATGCTGATCCCAAAACATATTTAAGTCCCCCCCCAGAACATCAACCCCTTCCTCCAAGAGAATACTCTCCTCCATCAGCTCCTCAATCCATGTAATTCTCTCACCCCTAACCACAGGGCAGTAGCAAGAGCCAACTCTCACTGACTCCCACCCCAGCCTCTGCCAATCTCTCCAGACCAAGCGATCACCCCAGCTCCTGATACTCGCCAAGTCCCCTCTACCCTTCCTCACCAGAATCACCACTTTTCCAAACCAAGCAGCAGCCCTACCCCATTCCCTAGTCCACTCCACCCTATTATCCTCATTCTCACACCTCACATCCTGTAGTAAAACGAGGTCCACCTCCAATCCCTTGAGTCAAGTAAAAATGTTCTTATGCCATCCAGATCCCCACAACCCATTCACATTCAAAGAGAAAATGGTAGTTGTACTGTTCATAGGAATAATGTTAGATAATGATCCCATTCTCTACAAGTCTACATTCCACTTCTCCTGCACCAAGTCCAATTCATGTTCAGTAGCCCGTTCCCTTTCCCCAGCTTCCTGTGCCTCCAGCCCTTCCAGAAGTTCTACCATTGCCCCATCTTCTCTCTTCTCAAAGTCCTCCCTATACTTCAGACAAGCCTCCCTCCAGAACTGCAAACCATGACACTCCGCCCAACAGTAGGCTGCCCTCTCACCTGCAATCACTGCCAGCTCTACCTTCCTCACCTCATTGACCTCATAACCCTCCTCCTCTAGGAAGATCATAAGAATCTCCCCCCTCAGTGCCTCCTCCACACCATCGCCATGCAGAATCCATTCCCAATACTCCTCAGGCATTGCCCACAGATCCACCTCTCCCAATGTATCTGCTGCAAGGTTATCCATCACCTTGCTCATCCACAGCAAATTCCCCACCTCCTTCCCTCCTGGAGTCGCTGGCCTTCCTGTATCCAACATTGTGGTGTCCACACCTACACTGGTGGCCTCATCCCATCCCTCCTCAGGGACATCCACCAGCTCATCCTCACCAGCTGCCACTATCTGGCCCCCTTTTTCCACATTCAGGACCCCAAAGCACACCCGCTGGGCCCCCTTCATCACCACATCCTCTGTCATCCTTCTCTTCACTGCCAGGCCCCTCCTGATGAGAGGAGGGGGAGTGGCATCCAATTCCTGTTCCCAGACCTCAAATGTGCCATTGGCATAGGGGTCCTTGGCCAGTACCTTCCCAGCCTCTTCCTTGTCTGCCTTCACCTCCCCTCCTCCATTACCAGCCCAGACACTGGCATCGACACCCCCAGATACCTCAACTCCAACTGCCTTCGCTTTCGCCTCTGCCATCATACTCACCAGAAGCTCCCTCTGCCTCCTACACCCCTGTACCTGCTCCCACTGCCCCTTATCTATGCGGATATGCTTCCCCCCCACAACCTTCAAATGCGTCGACTCCTCGAAGAGCCTCCAGGCCTTTGCCCTTTGTTCCACTGCACCACTCAACTCCTCCAGCACCTCCAACAAATCCTCCTCCTTCTCTTCGCTCCCCTTCACCCTCAATACCCTACAGACGACAGCACTCCACATCAATACCAAGGGCCAGTCACTCACCTTTCCCGTGGCCTCCCACCCTACCAGCCTAACCCTGATATCTATATTGCCTGTTCTGATCATCATCCCCTCCCACACCCTGAATCTGATATCTTCAATGTCACCATACTCAGCCACCACCTCCTCCACTCTACTCCTAGTCTCAACCTTTGTCACTATCGGTACCCCTTTGACTAGCAGTTGTACCACCCTGGGGTCCCACCTGAGGCACCTCACCATAGGGACCACTACTTCACCAACCACGACTCCAGTCTTCATTGCCTCTTCCAGTGGGCCCGCCTCCTCAAAGCCCACCTCCACCTCCTCCAGCTCCTTCAGGAACTTCACTGAGGCTGCCACAGCCACCTGCTGTGAGATAAGCCCCAGAACCATCCTGGCCATCACTGCCAAGCCCCAGAAGCACAAGGTAGCTGCGAACTCTGAAACTGACTTCTTGAGTAATGGTGCCACCACCAGTCCTGTCACACCATCAGCCAGGTCCCCCTTCTGAATCGGTAGCCCCAGTTCCACTCCACCATCAGCCATCACATCTCTTTTTTTTTCTTGATTCCTCATCACGCCTCCATCAGCAGTCCCACCCCCAGCCACAACACCTCCAGACCCTACACTCACACCCCCAGCCTGGGGACCTCCCCCCCTCCCAAGGCTCACCTTGCCCTTCCCCACAGCAGTACCAGCCCTGTCACCAACTGGCCATCCACTCCCCTTCACTTTGTCAGCAAAACTTGCAGGGCCAGTCCACCCTCCCTTCCCACCAGACACCGACCCTCCTCCAGAACTCTCGCTGCCCTTCGATCCTCCAAAGGCCCCCATCCCCAGGCCATAACCCCTCTCCACACTCTGCCAACTGAAGGCCCCAGGTCCATCTGACCCAGCATACCCATCAGAACTCTTGCTTGATGACATTTATATAGTACCTTTTCTCCGAGTTGCATTGAAAACCATTGCTTAAAGTTTGTGTAATGTGAATTATACCAGAGAAAGATTATCTGGACTCTATCCTTTATTAATACACCAGTCTATCCTCTATATAATACACATTGCCCTACCCCTATCCAATCCCCCTAGGGGGCCCCCCCCCCCCCCCCCCCCCCCCCCCCCCCCCTCTCCCCACCCTCCTGATGAAAGACCACTTTGTCAAACACCATCTCCATCTGCCCACTACTCTGCCTGCAAATCTCCTCTACCAGCTGGCACCATTGCCCACCCTGGGGATTCCAACCAACCCACCACCCAGTCAGTAGATCTTCCAACAACTCCTCCCACCTCAACAACTTCTCTTGCAACCCCATCTGTCGCCCTTTCTCAAAAACAAAAAGTCAATGACCTGTCAGCCCAACCCACACTGCTACAACCCACCCTACAGTGAGCCACCTATTGCCAACACCTCCCACTAGTCTAGATCTTAAATCCTCCCAATGGCCTCTCACTCTATCTGGCCTCCTTTCAACACTCAGCCAGTCTTCTATAGCTATCCAAAAGTCCCCCAACACCTCGCACTTACCCAGCCAATGTTCTGGCATCTATACAAATCCCTCAACTTGCCTGACATTATAACACTCCTCACACTCCAGTTGACCACCAACTACCAGATGCCCAGTATGGAAATTTAACTCACCTGAATGTCCTCTGCCCAAAGGTCCTACAATATCTTCTCAGTCAGTAAGGAGGAGTTAAGGCACCAATGTTCAGGTCCATCTCCACTCCCCCCAAACTGCCCCTGCCCTAACAGTCCCCAGTGGTCTGGCTATGGACACTACTCTACCTCCAGAGTCCTCCAAACATCCAGGCCCTAGCATTTGGCCATCAGGATCCAGTCAATCCTTGTACTGAGGCCATTCATCCAATATATGTAAATTCTCTTTTCTCTCCACTGTGTTCTGCCCATATCTCCTAAGGAGCTAAGATTCTCTACCTCCTCTTATGCATCCAGGCTGCCACTCCTTCTATCAGTACTTCTTCTTCCATCAGTTCTATCTAATTAAAGATTCTGCACCATATTGAAGTTATCTCCCAGAATATTCACCATCCTCCAAGAATGTGTCCTCCTTCAGAAGACACTTAATCTATACAATCTGCTCACCCCTAGCTGCTGGACAGTTGTAAGAACCAACTCTCACTAGCTCTCACTCAGGTTGATGCCATTTCCCTCATACTAAATGGTCTCCCCAGCTTCTGATTCCAACTAAATCTTCTTTACCCCTTTGCACCAAATTTGCCACTTTGTCAATTCAAGCTGTAGCTCCTCTCCATTCTTTAGTCTACTCTACTTAATCTATATCATTCTCACAATATACATTCTGCAGCAGAAAGAGATCAGTCTCCAATCTCTTAAGCCAAGTAAAAATATTCTTCTATCACTCAGATATCCATAACCCATTCACATTCAGAGAAAAAATGTTAGTTGTACTGTTCATTGGGAATAATATTTAGAAGTAAGGTCCTGCACATCCTCTACAAATCCACATCCCTCCTCTCTTGTACCACATCCAAGTTATATTCTGCAGCCAATCTCTTCTCCTCAGCCTTCTTTGCCTCCAATCTAACCAGAAGTTCAGCTATCTCCCCATTCTCCTTTTCTTCAAAGTCCTCATAATACTCTAGACAGGCCTTCTGCCAGAGTTTCAGACTATGACACTCTGCCCAATAGAAGGTGGCCCACTCACCAGCAATAACTGCCAGCTTGGCCTCCCTCTCCTTATCAACCTCATACTCCTTCTTCTCCAGAAGAATTGTAAGCACCTCCACCTTCAGTGCCTCCACTATCCCATTACTATGTAGGATCTGTGCCCAATGCTCCTCACTCATCACTCTCAGGTCCACTTCTCTCAACTCTTCAGCCATGAAGTTGTTCATCATCCAGCACATCTACAGTAGGTTTCCACTTTTTTCCCTCCTGGCATCACTGGCCTCTTAGTATCCAGCATTGTAGTATTGGTCTCTATACTCACAGTCTCATCCCACCCCTCCTCTGGGACATCCACCAGCTCATCCTCACTAACTATCACCACCTGTCCCCCTTTTGCCATATCAGGAACTCCAAAGTACTTACTGGGCACCACACATCAGCATATCCTCTGCTATCTTACTCCTCTCAGCTGGACCCCTCCTGACAAGAGAGAGAGTATCATCTAATACTTCTCAGACTTTGAACATACCATCAGCATAAGAGTCATAGTATAGTGTCTTCCTAGCTCCATCCAGGCCCTCCTCTCCATTCTCTTCTCTCTTACTAGCCCAAACACTCACTTTGGTACCTCCAGACTCCTTAGCTTCATCAGTATTCTTCTTCACCCCTCCTTCCATGCTCACCAACAACTCCCTCTATCTCTTATGCCCTTGAGCCCTCTTCCACTACCTCTTGTCAGTGCAAATACATTTCCCATCCACAATTTCTAAATGCATAGACTCTATATACATCTTCCAGGCCTTTGCCCTCTACTCTACTGCTCTGCTCATCTCCTCCAGAGCCTCCAACAGATTCTCCTCCTTCTCCTCACTCCCTTTCACCCTTGACACCTTACAGATGAAGGTCCCCCACAACATAACCAAAGGCCAGTTACTCATCTTCTCTGTGGCCTCTCTCTCTGTCAGTCTAATCCTGATATCAATATTACTAGTTCTGAAAGTAGTTCTCTCCCACATCTGGAATCTAATATTGATCACATCACTATACTCCACCATCACCTCCTCCACCCTCCTCCTAGTCTCAACCTTTATCACCATAGGCACCTCTTTTACCAGTAACTGAACTACTCTGGAGTCCCACCTCAAACACCACACCATAGGGACCACTACCTCTCCTACCACCACTCCATTCTTCAAAGCTTCCTCCAGTGGACCTGTCTTCTCAAAACCCACCTCAACCCCCTCCAATCCCTTCAGAAACTTCACTGAGGCAGCTCCAGCAACTTGCTCTGAGATAATCCCCAGAACCATCCTTACTGTCAAGAAACACAAGGTCATAGCAAACTCTGAGATCAACTTCTTGAGAAATGGTGCCACTGCTAGCTCTATCACACTATCAGTCAGATCTCCTTTCCTCTTTGGGCCCACCTGCCTGGTTCCACCATTAATAGTCACATCTGGATTTTTTTTCAGATTCCTAGTCATGCCACCATTAGTAGTCCCTCTCCTACTCCCAGCAGTTGCTCTACCAGCCCTTCTACCTACTGGTTGATGAGCTATATCTCTCACTTCCCCTTCTCTCTGCTTTCTCTTCCCCTCCATCTGCCTGCCATAAGATCCAACAGGCCATCCACTAGTCTTCAGCATATTAGTAAAGCTTCTCTCCTTCTGCCCTCTTACTCCTCTCTCAGTGCTACTACTACTGCCTGAACTACTCTGCCCACTCAGACCACTGAAAGATCCCATCTCTAATCTATACTCTCATCCAACATATTGCCAGTTAAAGGCTCCAGATCTACCCAACCTAGTATGTATGTCAGCTTACTTGTTATTTGCCATGACCTTAGTATTTTTCTCTAATAAATACTCTGAAAGTATGTTGTAAAAGTGTGTGTAATGTGAGTAGTAACTGAGAAAGGTATCCAGATGTGATTCTTCTTCCAATTACTGTCAATCTAATAGATTATTATTCTAAAAAAGATCTTGATGTTAATATCTGATATCTAACAATTAAGTATAAGTAATATATTCAACTTGAGCCCTACTAGTCTTGCTTTTACTTGAGTCTGTAATAATTTGAATTCTTTTTGAATAACTTGCAAAATTATATTAACTAATAGAAGAGTCAGATCAGAACATAATATATAAAAGAGATACTTAAAGTCAGACTTTTCAATAGTGGAGAATGGCTGATACTCAGTGATATGAAGTTGATAATTATATAACTAATAGAAATTCTCATCACTTAAAGTCTTGCTAGTATATTCTTATTTATAATAATAAAATTTAATAAATTATTTTTTTAATAATCTCTTAAGTATCTCTTAAATACTATTCTATTTATACTCACAATATTATCTTTCTTAGATCAGTGAGAATTCTCAATATACTGAAGAGATAAGTATATAGTATTGTGATACTTCCAGAGATATTGTTTGAGATTGTTAATATTGCTATTCTTCAATATATAGCTCTAAGTCATATAATGGTTACACCTGATGAGCTTGCTTTGTAAATTCTATTTAAATAGAGATATATAAGACTATATTAGAACCTCAATTACTTATAACTGACCACTCTTATGACTGACCATCCTTATGATTGTAATTATTAGTATAATATATAAAACTATCTTTATAGTATGATTCTATATCTAGCTATTATTAGGTTTTATTTTTATTTTTTTTCTCATACTTATTAGCAATAACAAACCAGTAGAGATATTAGATATATTCTCAGACATATCCTTATATATATTATCTGATAGTTTGGAAATTTTTTCTAAATTTAGTTTTTGATCTTTAGATATATATTTCAAAAAGTATTTAATGATAGTAGAGACTGAGAGCTTGAGTGAGAGGCTGAGAGCTAGAAAGTAGTTAGGAAGTAGTAAGGTGAACTGAGAAGCAGCAAGCTGAGGGATAAAGAATGAGCTAGAGGTAGTAAACTAGGAGGTGAGAAGTTAGAGACAGTAAGTAAGCTAAGGGGCAGTAAACTGGAGGGTAGAGAGTTGAGAGTGGTAAGCAGTGGGAGAAGTCAGAAACTATAAGACCTGAAATAAGAGTTAGTAAGCTGGGGAGTAGTGAGATAGAGAGTAGCAAGATAACAACATAAGGTATAATGATTGATAGCAGTAAGTATATGCTCTCTCATTACCAATTTCATTGTTTAAAGATGGATAGAGAATGAATAAATAAATATATATAAGTGGTGAACTAGTATTCATCATATAATTACAAATAGTAAACATACTTTAGAGATTTAGCATATTCTATATAATTTAGTATATTCTATATAAGCTTTGATTTAATAAGGTTTGCAATGACATTTGAGCAAAGTTTGTAGTAATGTTTAAGCAAGATTTGTATTGAGATTTGTAGTGAGGTTCAAGTAAGATTTGTAAGTAGAATTAGAGTATGGTTTGTATAAGCCAGACTTTGCAAGTCTTGCACTTATAAGCCTAAACAAGCTCAGTCTAATAAGCTGATAGGATATATATATAGCTGGTATTACAACTACTTACATATGATATTAACTATTAGCTGAGCAGATTGAGTTAGCTGAACAGACTAAGTACTTATACTTACAAATCTCACTTATACTTATACTTATACTTATACTTATAATTCAGAGCTTTCCTCACTATATTCTACTTCTTTTGTACAACCCTCATATATTTCTCTACCTCTCTTACTCTTATTTCTCAGATTATAAATAATATATAATTTATTAGAAATTTTGAAAGGAGTTTCAAAAGAGATTTTAAAGAGATTCTAATAAAGCTTTTGAAAGATATTATAGCTTTTGAATATTTAATATATCAAAAGCTTAATTTTGTCTCTCATTCTTCACTTTACTTATTTTTCACTTTGCCTTGTCTTTTGCTTTGTCTTATTCTTTACTTTATCTCACTTAATTCACTACTATATTAAGAATATATAGATATGGCTAACTAGTCAATAAGTATTTACAAGGCCCCCCAGCTTCCCAACTCTAAGCTTGATACTCCTCAGCTCACTATCTCAAAACTCAATATCCTAAAATACTCAGCTTACTGACATTCAGTCTGCTGAACTTGCCAACAGTTAGATTGCTGAGCTTATCAACTCTCAGCTCACTGATCCTCAGCTCTCTGATCTCTAGCTTAACTGTCAGCTCACTGCTACACAGCTCACTCTTTCAGATCTCCAGCTTCTCAACTGCCAGCTTACTACTAGTCTGCAAGTATCAGATTTCCCACTAGATCTCAATAATATAGTTTAAAAAAGTTAATTTTTTTTTTTTTTTTTCAATAATATTCAAAATATATATATCTTTTAGCTTTTAAGTCTGGACTAAAGTGCAAATATTGCTATAATTACTATTTTTACTATTAAGTTTGTCTAAGTACTATTGCTAAACTAATTTTTCAAATACCTCAAATCTTATAGAGAAAAGGACTTATAAATTAGATATTAAGCATACTTTTACTATAGCCAATAAATATATAAAGAAAGTATATAACAACCAACTAAGATAAGAAATCATAAGAGCAATAGAAATCTATATAAAAATTATAAAATATTTATCATATTATATCAGCTTTAAGATAAATACTAAAGTATAGAATAAGTGAGATTGTCTAGATAGAATTATTATTATAAATGAATATAAAATACTATTAACTATATTTGAATAAATACTGATAAAGAATGATAAACTGCTTTATATATACATATATAACTAATGAATAGCAGACTTATATATTTGATTAATATTGAGAAAGAGAGAGATAGTAGTAAAGAAAATAGAGAAATAAGAGAGATCAGTACTAGTTGAGGGGTCAGTACTGGTGGAGAGGTCGGTGGAGAGATCAGTATAGAGAAGATTAGTATAGAGAAGATTGATATAGAGGAGGTTAGTGTAGAGGAGATTAGTGCTAGAGAGGTCAGCACTGGGGAGATTAGTATAGAAGAGATTAGTATAGAAGAGATCAGTATAAAGAAATATAGAGAGATCAGTATAGAGGATGAAATAGAGGTTAGCAAGAGGAGATCAGTCCAGAAAAGAAGGATATAGAGAAAAGTAGTTCAGAATATAAGAAGGAATATATAGAAGAAGATGGTTCAGAATATAAGAAAAAGGAGGATCAGTTAATTTATAGTAATAAAGAGTAAGATCTGTTCACACTAGTAAGTTTTTTATTTTTCTAATTTACTTTTTATTTATTTCTAATTTCATTTTAATTTCTAATACCTAATTATATTTATGTTTATTTATTCTAAATATATATCTTAGATATATAATATATTTTTTTATATCTTATAGCTTAAAGGTAAATTAAAGACAGACCTTTATGAGTTAAATATAGATTAGAATTGAGTTATATATATTTCTCAGATCAGATTAAAGATGAGTTATATATAATTCTAGATCAAGTTAAAGACAGATAATATATATTTCTGGGTCAGATTAGAGATAGGTGATATATATATAATTCTGAGTTAGGTTAAAGATAAATGATATATTTTCAGATCAGATTAAAGATAGGTGATATAAACTTTTAAGTTAGGTTAAAGATAGATTATATATAATTCAGAATTAGAATAAATATATATATGGGTCAGCTTAAGTTATAGAGTACTAGTTTCTTAATTATTTATAATTAGTTCTGATATTACTCTTCTCCAAGATTAGTTTTGAATTCAACTTTACAGAAGTATATTTCTGATACCATTTTAGCTTGATAATCTGCTACTATCAAGTTATAATAACTCTTTTTTAACTCATCTCTTATCTGCAGATAATCAGAATATTGTGAGAAATTACTTAAAGATTTAGTATACAAGTATACCAAGAAGTCTTCAGTATAAAGAAGTATTTATTTAAAAGTAGTTATAGTAATAATATTCTTTCTTTAATAACTATAATTATAAGAGACTGTCTTTTTAAGTCTTTAAATTATATATTAGTCTTTAGTTCTGATAAAAGTTAGTTAGACCACACTTCTTTCTCTGCTATCTTACTGATCATAAGGTTTGGTAGGCAATCTTCTGAGTCCCCTTTTCTCTATTATTACCCTCTCTACCTTGGGTTGATTTGCTGTGCCTATATAGGCATGATGGGAGGAGAGTAATGGTACACCTCTGTCCAGTACAATTCATATTACACAACCTTCAAGCAACGATCTTTCAGCATAAAGCAGAGGAAAGGTATTATAAACATATCTTCGAGCAAGAGTTCTGACGGGCGTGCTGGGTCTGGTGGACCTGGGGCCTTTGGATGGCAGCAGGTTGGGAGGGGTTATGGCCTGGGGATGGGGGTCTTTGGAGGGTCGAAGGGTGGTGAGAGTTCTGGAGGAGGGCTGGTGTCAGGTGGAAATGGAGGAGGGACTGGCCCTGTGAGCTTTGCTGACAAGGTGAAGGGGAGTAGATGGCTGACTGGAAGCTGGGCTGGTGCTATAGTGGGGAAGGGCAAGGTGAGCCCTGGAAGGGGAGGAGGTTCTCTGGCTGGGGGAATGAGCATAGGGTCTGGAGGTGGTGTGGCTGGGGGCGAGACTGCTGATGGGGGTGTGATGGTGAATCTGAAAAAAAAACGAGATGTGACAGTTGATGGCGGAGTTGGACTGGGGCTACCAATTTCGAAGGGGGACCTGGCAGATGGTGTAACAGGGCTGGTGGTAGCACCATTACTCAAGAAGTCGATTTCGGAGTTTGCAGTCACCTTGTGCTTCTGAGGCTTGGTGGTGATGGTGAGGATGGTCTTGGGGCTTATCTTGCAGCAGGTGGCTGGGGCCACCTCAGTGAAGTTCCTGAAGAGGCTGGAGGGAGTAGAGATGAGCTTTGAGGAGGCAGGCCCTCTGGACATAGCAATGAAGACTGGAGTGGTAGTTGGCGAAGTGGCAATACCTATAGTGAGGTGCCTTAGGTGGGACCCCAGGGTAGTGCAGTTGCTGGTCAAAGGGGTGCCTATGGTAATGAAGGTGGAGACAAGGAGGAGGGTTGAGGAGGTGATGGCTGAGTATAGTGATGTTGTGGATATTGGGTTCAGGGTGTGGGAGGGGACAGAGATCAGTACAGGTGATGTGGATGTCAGGATTAGGCTAGCAGGGAGGGAGGCCACGGGAAAGGAGAGGGACTGGCCTTCAGTGTTGATGTGGGGTGCTGTCATCTGTAGGGTGTCAAGGGTGAAGGGGAGTGAAGAGGAGGAGGAGGACTTGTTGGAGGCGCTGGAGGAGTTGGGTGGTGCAGTGGAATGGAGAGTGAAGGCCTGGAAGCTTTTCGAGAAGTTGACACATCTGGAGATTATAGAGGGGAAATGTGTCCACATAGACAAGAGGCAGTGGGAGAGGGCGCAGGGGCATAGGAGGCAGTGGGAGCTTCTAGTGAGTATGACAGCTGAGGCGAAGAAGAAGGCAGTTGGAGCTGAGGTGTCGGGGGGCATAGATACTAGTGTCTGGGCTGGTAATGGTGGAGGGGAGGCTGAGGCAGGCAAGGAAGAGGCTGGGAAGGTGCTGGGCAAGGACCCCTATACCGATGGCACTTTTGAGGTCTGGGAATAGGAATTGGATGACACCCCCCCTCCCCTCATCAGAAGGGGCCTGGTGGTGAAGAGAAGGGCACCTGAGGATGTGGTGATGAAGGGGGCCCAGCGGGTGCGCTTTGGGGTCCCAGATGTGGAGAAAGGGGGCCAGGTGGTAGCAGCTGGTGAGGATGAGCTGGTGGATGTCCCTGAGGAGGAGTGGGATGAGGCTGCCAGTATAGGTGCCGATGTCACAATGTTGGATGCAGGACGGCCAGCGACCCCTGGAGGGAAGGAGGTGGGGAACTTGCTGTGGATGAGCAAGATGATGAATAACCTCGTGGCAGATACGTTGGGAGAGGTGGACCTGTGGATGATGCCAGAGGAGCATTGGGAAAGAGTTCTGCAGGGCGAGGGTATAGTGGAAGCACTGAAGGGGGAAATTCTTGCAATCTTCCTGGAGGAGGAGGGTTATGAGGTCGATGGAGTGAGAAAGGCAGAGCTGGCAGTAGTTGCAGGTGAGCGGGCAGCCTACTGTTGGGATGAGCATCATGGTTTGCAGCTCTGGAGGGAGGCTTGTCTGGAATATAGGGAGGACTTTGAGGAGAAGGATGATGGAGCTATGGTGGAACTTCTGGAAGGACTGGAGGCACAGGAATCAGGGGAAAGAGAGCGAGCTGCTGAATGTGCATTGGACTTGGTACAAGAAGAGAGGGATGCAGATTTGTAATGGAGGGGATATTTATTTAACATTATTACTTATGAACAGTATAACTAACATTTTCTTGTTGAATGTGAATGGGTTGCAGGGATCTGGACAGCATAAGAACATTTTTACTTGGCTCAAGGGATTGGAGGTGGACCTCTTTTTACTACAGGATGTGAGGTGTGAGGATGAGGATGATAGGTTGGAGTGGACTAGGGAATGGGGTGGGGCAGCTGCTTGGTTTGGAAAGGTGGCGATTCTGGTGAAGAAAGGTAGAGGGGACTTGGAGAGTATTAGGAGCTGGGGGGATTGCCTGGTCTGGGGAGATTGGCAGAGACCGGGGTGGGAGTTGGTGAGAGTTGGCTCTTGCTACTGCCCTGCAGTTAGGGGTGAGAGAATTGCATGGATCAAGGAGCTGATGGAGGAGGGTATTCTCTTGGAGGAAGGGGTTGATGTTCTGGGGGGAGACTTTAATATGGTTTGGGATTAGCATCTCGACAGGACTGATGGAGGGAGGAGTGCAGGGGGGAGAAGTGGAGGGCTGGGGGCGTGGGAGGAGGTGGAGAGGTTGAGTTTGTTGGGGGATATGGGCAGAACACAGTGGGGTGATGCAAGGGTCTATATGCATTGGGTGAATGGCTTAGATACCAGGATTGACTGGATTCTGACGGCTGAGTGTTGGGGATCCGATGTTTGGAAGTCATTAGAGGTGGAGTGGTGCCCATGGTCTGATCACTGGGGACTGTTGGGGCAGGGGCAGTTTGGGGGGAGTGGAGATGGACCCAGACATTGGCGCCTTAACTCCTCCCTGCTGGCCAAGAAGGGGTTATGGGACTTATGGGTGGAGGACATCCAGGTGAAGGTTGCTGTGTGGCGGCATGAGAGTTTGTCTGTAGATGTCCATTGGAAACAGAGGCTGTGAGGGTCTTTTGGAGAGGAGCCGGTAGAGAGGCTGGGAGGCAGAAGAGGGAGCATATAAGGTGTGCTTCCAATAGGCTGCGGAGACTTCAATTGGATTGGGCAGATCTGCTCATTTCTGATAGAGTGGAGGACTGGAGGATAGAGAGGGCGAAATTGGAGTTAGTGGAACTACAACAGGTGTTGCGAGATGAGGAGGAGACTCATATGTGAGGCATGGCTGCCAGGCTATGGTGGCAGGGGCTTGAGGAGGGTGAGCGGCCTACTAGGTACTTATCGAGACTCCTCAATGCTAAGAGAGTGTGGCATTGGTGGGATGGGGCCCTGGATGCTGATGGGGACATGGTGCATGGCACACAATGAATCTTAGGAGTTCTGAAGGAGTGATGGCAGGATTTGTGGAGTGAGGAAGAAGGGGGTGCAGATGAGGAGGCGATTGCCAATATACTTGAGGAGTGGGGGCCACCGCAAGTAGCTGATTTGGGTGACTTGATCTTGCTGGTGCAAGGAGAGGAGATTCAGAGTGTCCTTGCAGCGACTAAAATTGGAACATCACCAGGGGAGGATGGATTGCTGTGGGACTTCTGGAAGAAGATAGTGAAGGTCTCTGGCATTTTGGGTGAGATGGCTGCCCTCTGTGACCATGTTATTCAGAGGGGTGAGTGGGTTGAAGAGCAGGACCTTGGGCTGGTGGCCTTATTGTATAAAGATAAAGAGAGAAGGGAGGACTGGAAGAATTGGAGGCCGATTATGCTCCTGGATATAGATAGGAAATTAGTGACTAAGGTGATCGTTGCTAGACTGCAGAAAGTTGTCCAAGGGGTGCTGGAGGAGGAGCAGCAGGGCTTTGTTGGGGGCAGGCTTATAAGAGATGGGACTGCTTGGGTTCATGGTGTCATTGAAGGAGCTCAGGCATGTGGTCTTGATGGAAGGTTGGTTTTCTTGGACCAGGAGAAGACATATGACCAGGTATGGTGGGTTTGGCTGGGCAAGGTGTTAGATCAAATTGGTGTTCCTCCAAGATTTCAGGTCTCTATGTTGAGTCTGCTGGGGAGCAGTAGGGCGGCATTGATGTGCAATAGACACCGTGGTCTGGCATTTTCATTGGGAAGAGGAGTTTCTCAGGGGGATCCTCTGTCCCCTATTCTCTATACTCTTTTGCTAGAGCCATTGATGGATTGGATTCGCTAAAAGGTGGTGGGGCTCTCCATATATGGTATAGGGTGGAAGGTGGGGGCCTTTGCTGATGACATAGTGGTTGGACTTGGGTCTGTGGCAGATGTTGAGGCATTGAAGAAGACAGTGGATTGGTATGAGGCTCACTCTGGGGCGAAGCTCAACTGGAATAAGTGTGAGATGATAGTGCTAGGGAATGGGCTAGTGGGTGGGGACATCATTGGAACAATTGTCCCTACTGGTGAGGTGGTGCAGTATCTGGACATCTTCCTCTCTGTATATGGCTCAGTCCTGCCACAGGTGTGGTGGGAGAGCAGGGTGAACATGTGGGGAGAGGCCCTTCGAGGTTGGGGAGGCCGCCATATCTCTCTGGCAGGGCGGGTGACAATACTGAATATATATTGGTTCCCCAAGCTGTGGTACATGGCCTATCACCTGGACTTCTCAGCATGGGTGGTGAAGAGGCTGACAAAAGTGGCTAGAGATTGGATTTAGACAGAGAGGAGGGCCCAGGTCAGTTGGGATACTTTGGTGATACCAGTGGTCAGGGGGAGTCTAGGCCTTGTGGATTTCCCCAAGCAGTTGCACTGTTTGTGAGTCTGGTGGCTGAAGAGAGCTGCTGAACTGCGGGGCGGGGGTTGGGTGCCTCTGCTGCAGAAGGTGTGGGAGATGTGATCCTCCCCTTGAGGGTCCTCTGGAGATCTGCTCTCTATGGTGGGGCTGAATGGTGCTCAGCAGCTACGATTCAAGGGCTTTTGGTGGGGAGTGGTAGAGAGAGCATACAGAATTGACCTGTATTGGCAGGATAATGAGAGGGAGGTGATATGGGGGCCTGATATGTGGAGTTGGGATAGGCTGCTCCTGGGGGGTACCCCATTTGAAACATTTGATATTGGGGATGGAGTTGAGTGCCAGCAGTGTCTTGGCCTGGATCTTTGGCCGAGTGACTGGCAGGCAGCAGGGATCAGTGAGGAGTGGGACTGGGCTGGTATCTGGTCTTGGAGTGCCGAGGTGCGACAGTGGCTTCCTCCTAAATACTGGGTAGTATGGTGGCAGATACTACGGAGGAATATCATGTTGAATTTCTGAACTGGGCATCTGGTGGACAGTGGCCGCTTTGAGTGTGAGGAGTGTTACAATGTGGGGCAGGCTGGGGGGCTGGTATAGATACCAGAACATTGGCTAGGGGAGTGTGAGGTATTGGGGGACTTTTGGATAGTAATCGGGAATAGACTGGGTGTGGAGCAGAGGCTGGTTGGTGTGGGGGGCTACTGGGATGATTTGAAATCTCGGCTAGTAGGGGGGGTTGGTGATAGTTGGCTCACTGTAGGCTGGGTGTTAGCAGTATGGGTAGGACTGGCAGGTCACTGGCTCTTTGTATTTGAGGAGGGGAGGCAGATGGGACTGCAGGAAAAGGTGGTATAGTGGGAGGAGCTGTTGGGGGATCTGTTGACTGGATGGTGGGTTGGTTGGGGTCCTCTGAGAGGGAGACAGTGTGGTTTGGTGACTAAGATATGTGAGCAAAGTGGCAGGAGGGTGGGGATTGTGTTGGACAAAGTGGAATTTCATCGGGAAGGGGTAGGGGGGG